>BQNB010128263.1:0-13524 GCA_026074375.1 Tanacetum coccineum | reverse complement strand
TAAAGGATATTTACACTTAGGTTATTTTGTATTCAAATCCTAAGTGAAAGATCAGTGGGCAATGAAATTGGCCCAACAACTTGTCATCTTCATCAATAACATCATGCTTAGTGATCTTGATGTTTTAGATTAAGGTTTTACATCCAATTGACAATTATGTCTTGGATCATCATTATACACATTTATGTATTAATCATTATACAACAAACTAGATGTTAGGTGGTTTATGTGTTTAGGCCATAAAACACAAGGTTTGTTATGTTAAGCCATAAAACATAATGGGTTTGGTTACACCCGAAGAAGGACTCGGTATTTAGCTTAGTATCGGATAAAGTGTAAGCGACGTTAGGTTGGTTCTACCTCGAAGTAGGACTCGGTATTTAGCATAGTACCGGATAAAGTGTAAGCAATGTTGTATGGTTTTCTCCGCCTAAAAGGAGCTTGTTGATTTAGTGAAGTAACTCTCGAGTTGGGTACTCGAGGAGTGGAGTAGGGCGAAGAGGAGCTTCGTAGCCAAACCACTATAAATCACCGTGTCCGGTTTGCGCTTTATTTTACTTATCGCTTTACATTTATATTTTCCTTTATCGCTTTATATATATATTCGCATTGAATCTATGTTTGTGTTATATATTGTGTTATGATGATATGCTTTGTTTGATGTTCTTTAGTATAATTATTGTAGTATAAACTTGATTGGTTGTTTGATATAAAAGTTTTAACTTTATAAAGGAAATGTATTCACCCCCTCCCCCTCTACGATTCCAAAATTGGTATCAGAACTACGTCGCTCTAGTTTTTAAAACAAATGTTTTTTAAAATTGAGTATGATCTATGTATCAAATTTTCCCATCAAGCGGCACATAATATGAAATGTTCTTCTTTGTTTAGTACTTACAAGTTTTGTTGTTAAATATAATGCGTTACAATAGCTTGAAGGTCTCTTAAAGAATCCCATACAAAGGGAATAATGTGACTAAAAGTGAAATAAACGATCCTGCCAAAATTTCACCTCTTCACGGATTCACAGATCCACCAAAACTAGATCCGTCCATGAAGATCCGTCGGTGGCATTTTCAGTTTTTGTCAAACTTTAAAAATTCATAGAAAATCAACCGTGCGTCGGATTTCGATGATTCAAAAACCAAAATTAAAGGATTTTGAGTGTACTTTCCAATGGAATTGGTCTCAATTATTAATTCGAATGTTAAGTTACTCAAATAAGCAAAATTCCATAGAGTGTCTAAAACCAAAATTTTGTTTTTGCGTAAAAAGTTTAATTTAACTTTTCCTTTCGAGTCGGGCACTTCTAGTTGGTATCTTTTTTAATGAGAAAAACATGCTTTTAAACGTCAACATAAAATTAGTGAATTCCAGAAGTTTAAATTAAAGTATAAAGTAGACTGCAAAGATTTCCAAGTGTATTATATGTAACCAATACAGTATCAAAAAGAAATTAACGAAATCACTAAGCTCATGAACACTAAAGCTCAACATTATTGTGCAAATTTAATGCTAATAAAGTGCTCTGTAGATGTTCAACCCCGCAACACCCAAATTTGTTCCTCGACACAGGAATAACATTCGTCCGTTTTGTACGGCCGAAACTAGTGAGCGCTACTCACCCGAACAGGGATGTCAATCCCAGATAGATCTATTCATAACACTCGCGCTCGCAAACCAACAATTAACAATTCATGATTCATGGGCAATAGTGGGTTATAGCTACTTAGGCAAACTCATAATTTGATTTAAAGTGTACTTGCATCCAATAGTAAAAACAGTGCATGTTTCTCACCCCAAAGTTGTAAATTAATATAATAGTATAAACGCGGGGCTATGAACTCACCTCAGGTGAATGAATGGATGATGAATATCAAATGAGTAAACACGTCACGTAGACCGAATGCAACCTAATTAAATATAGGTCGTATAAGTACAATGCATTTAATATAATGCGGCATTACAAGTTATAGCGTTACATCACCACCTAATACTCTTTGTTTAATTTATAAAAGTAAACAATATAAATTTGTATCTTGAAAAATAAAGATCCACGTATTTGTATTTGCAAAATAGTATACTTGTCCAATAATTTAATTATTCGCCAAAAACACTTGAATTAATGTTTTTATTACTTATAATGTTATCGTATAAATAGTCCGATCGTCTTGTAAAATAATATTTATAAAGTTAAATCTTGTATAAATATTATATAAGTGATTCTAAATGTTTCATAAAATTTAAAAAAAAATAAACCAACACTATTCATGTCAGGAAATTGTGCACAAGTATGAAAATAGTGCATATCTTTCTCGTTTTAACACTATATTTATAGGGGGGGGTGTTTTTTTTTTTTTTTTTTTTTTTTTTCTTTTTTTTTTTTTTTTTTTTTTTTTTTTTTTTTTTTTTTTTTTTTTTGGGGCGTTCTTTACCTCCACGGTTTCGTATTAAGAAAATCTATCAAAATATTATATTTATAATATTTTTGTTACTAATGAACAGTAACTTTTTACTGTTTATAATTTATATAAAACTATTTTTATATATTTAATTATCGTAATCTCGCAAAAATCATAACTTACTCATTTTAATTCCGTTTTTAGTGATTCTTTCGAGCACGTCTTCGTAATTAAAAGTTCTATATAGATAAACTATTTCCAAAAAGTTTATGCAATGAACAGTAATTTATTTTTATAAAATAAATTTTATAAAAACACATTTTATATATTTAATTATCGTAAACTTGCAAATGACGTAACTTCTTCGTTATAGCTCGGATTTTTGAGTTCTTTATATGCTTACGATCCTCATGACATGCAGTATTTTAATAAAATATAAAATACATGTTTTATTTCTCAAATTTTGATCAGAAGGTTTGAGGATTTTTATAAAGTTTTGTAAACTTGTTTTTAGAAGTTTTAACTTTAATAAAATGGCTACAAGTCCTCTATAATATTTCCTACTACAAATCATATATATTTTAAGTCCTCTAGTCCATCATTTGTCCAAGTAATGTTTCATGATAAGTTCTATATATATACATAACTTTGTATTTAAACTTTCAACAAGTATTTTATCCATGAAGTTTATAGTTAAACCATAACCATAATAAGTGTGTTCTTTGCATTTTAAGCATTATTTCACTACAAAATACATAGGTTTAAATATCATATATGTACACTTTAGTTTGTAAACTCATGAAAACAAAACCCTAAGTGGTGATTTAACAAAATAACTAGTATGTAAACATGTAAATGAAGTATGGAAAAGCTCAAAGTTTAGATGACCGTAGGAGAGCAAGATGATGAAGAAACTAATCAAAACTACAAATGAAACACTAGTGAAAGAATCCCTAATCTTTCTTGTTTAACCCTTTGCTAAAATGATTACCTGAGCTTTCCAAACACTTCCAAATACCTTAATAATACCCTTAGATCACAAGAATGCTTGCTAGAAAGAAAACTTATGGATTTTTCTTGGTTTTTATGGTGTGCCGTGGGGTGAAGGAGAGAAACAAAGAGATAGTTGTAGTTTTCTAGTGAAAGGAGTAAGAATGAATGAAAAACTAGTATTCTACATCTTATATATACAAGGACTGGTCAAAGAAACTATTAGGAAAATCCAAGACTAAGAGATTGGGGGGGGGGGGGGGGGGGGCAATTTGAGCAAAAGAGGGAAACAAGGCACATTATGCTTCAACTAAGTTACAAACTTAATTGATATACGAAGTCTTAAGAGGAAAGTTTTTGTGCTATTGGTCCCTATGTGCTTTGGGCCGTTGATTTAGGGAGGAAAAAAGGAAGCCTAACATATTTACTTTGATATTATTAAGGCGGAGTAGCTATAGGATACCTAGGAGGTATAGGAAATACAGATAGTATTATAATGTGTTCCCACCCCCCCAATTTTGCCCCTTTCCTCCCGGGTATGCCTAAACGCAATCTATTACGAAACGTAAACGCGTTACGTAACCAATAAAAATAGAATATAAAAAGTTGATTATTACTTTCGTAAAAATAATATAATGCTTGCTTGACGTAAATATAATTTGTTTTGGTGCACGCGTATTTACATTGAATGATTATTTTTAGTTTACTATCCGATAAACAAAACATAAATATTAAAAAGCACACGCTAAAAATTGAGGGGTGGGTCCATAGTGCAGGGGTACACATTTGAGATTGAGAGGGCTGGGAGGGTAGATTGTAGGGCAGTTGAGTTGGGTAGGTGAAAGGGGTGGTAGGCGAGGGGCTATGTATGGCATGAAGATAAGAGGGTTTTGTGAACCACATGGAGGTCGTATATAGCTAATGGGAGGACATATAACGAGTGAGAGCTACTTAACTTAAGAGTGTAAATCAACCTACGCGCTGTGATAAGGTGACACACAACATCTAATGAACCCTGCATCGGTAGTTATGGAAGTTCAAGTTTTTTAAAGCAATACGGTTCCCACTATTGGCTAACACCCTTGAAAGGTCCAATTATCTCGGGTTTGACTTTCCCCGTTTGCCAAAACGTATAACTCCTTTCCAAGGTGATACCTTTAACATGACTCGATCACCAACTTGAAATTATAAAGGCTTACGCCTTAACATTCGCGGCTAACCTCTACTGGCGAATCACGAGCGCCCTTGAATTCTTTGTTTGATTTGAACCAAAACTCTCGGATTGTCTCATGAATAAGTTCTAGACCGGTGAGCTGAGCGTCTCCGACCTCGGCCCAACAAACAGGCGATCGACACTAGTCCGACCATAAATTGCCTAATGGGCAACTATTAAATACTAAGCATGATAACTATTGTTGTATGAAAATCATCAATGTGGTAAGTGTCTTTCCCAACCATTCCCAAAGTCTATCACGAAAGCGCGTAACATATCTTCTAGTGTCTGAATGGTTCTTTCACTTTGTCCATCGGTCTCCGGATGGTATGCCATACTCATATCCAAAGAGTACCCAAAGCCTTCTGATATCCCTCTAGAAGTTTTGACGTAAACCTATCATCACGTCCGCAAATGAATCAAGGCTGGTATTTTTTCCCTCATGTCCTCGTTACCACTTCTTCAATATAACAATCATGCTGAATTTGTCCATGGAGTCATTTTCTCTCATCGGTAAGAAGTGTGCAGACTTGGTAAGTGGATCAATAATTACCCAAATGGTATCATAGCCATTTGACGTCTTTGGGAGCTTGGTGACAAAATCCATAGTGATATTATCCCACTTCCATTGAGGAATCTCATGTTGCACCAACAAACCAGATGGTCTTGGGTGTTCAGCTTTGACCTTTAGACACGTCAAACACTTGCTAACATAGGTGGCAATGTCGGCTTTCATGTTGGGTCACTAGTATAATTGCTTCATATCTTGTATAAAACAAATCCTTGTTCGAACCCGGATGAATAGAATATTGTAAACATTTCGTATTTTACAGGTCATTACTATCTATTTAAATTCACTATGTATTTTTATTTTTTCTCGACGCGTTCGCTTATTAATTTTAATCGCTACGTTAAATCGCGTAAACAAAATAATCAACAATCACCGTAAACGGTCACCAAACAAACTAATAGTTTAAGTCAAGCCATCATTATATTTTTTTTTCAAAAATTAATAATTAACTTTATATTTATATTTTGTTGGTTACGTAAATTAAATACGTTTCGCGATAAATTGCGTTTAGGCACTCCCGGAACCACCAAAACTTTTCTACGCTTCAACAAATACCCACTTTTATACCCAATACATAAAAACTACAAAATATATCATGTATATCATATACATGCCGAAATTATAGCCATTTATACCAAGTAATATAGCAAAACTCTTCCATTTGGTCAAATGAACAACATACCTCATTAAACCACACCATACCTTGTTTATTTGACCAAAGACCAAGACTTTGACCCATAGACCCATCCCTAAGACCAATGACCCATCCCTAATACCTTACAATGTTTCCTTGACTAAGTCTTGCCATATATATACATGTATCTAGTAGGAAAACTCATACAAGCAAAACACTTTCAAAAATCAAAAAACCAATACTCCCTTTAGCTTCACATATAACTTCGGCAAACATACACCCCTATAAACCATCCATACAAAATTTTATTCAACCTATACACATCTATACACATCCAATCCCTAAGATATTGCTACTAGGTGTTTTTCCAAGCATATGGCTAACCTTTTCTCAAGTATTAATCAAGACAAGTGAAACTAGGGTTTAAACAGGAAAGCTAGGTTTTATATCTAAACAAGGTTTAGATACTTTGGTCATCATCTTACATCATAGATAAGTTATTCTAAAAACCTTCATGTCTTTACTTCATCATTTTTTATATGTTTACATGTTTATTTAACTATATCACCATTAGGATTTTTAAATGTAAAACGAATTATCACATATGTTTTTATGAATTTACACACTTTTCTTATGTCATATTGTTATATATATCAGGAAAATGGATTAATAAATATGTATGACATGTTGTTTAAGTATATAACATTGATTTTGATATAAATTTGGGTTTATAAAGTTAATCAAACAAACTCTTATGAAATGAACACACTTGGATAATAAAAAGGTGATTGATTTCGACTCGATACAGGAGGTTTGACATTACATAAAATAAAAACGCCGCAGACGATTCCAAAATGATAAGGAAATTTCGAAAAACCGCTTTATAACAAAAAAGATACTTAGTTTACAGTTTACTTACGACGAGAAATACTTTTATAAAACTATTTTTATAAAATTTACTATTCATTACAGAAAGTGATATTTTTAAAACATCAAAAATATGATATAACTTTTAATTACGAGATCGTACTCGAAAGAATCGTTAAAAACGGAGCTATAACGAATAAAATACGACGTTTACGATAACAAAAACTATAAAAATAAGTATATATCTGTTATGAACAGTAAAAATCACTATTCATCAGAAAAACTAAAATTTTAAAAATGTTATATTTTGATAACTCGACTTAATACGAAAATGTGGGCATAAGAAACGTAAGAAACGGGCTTAAAACGAGAAAGTTACGCATTATTTTCTAACTTGTGCACTATTTCCTGAGGTGAATAGTTCTGGTATTCGTTTAAAATAAATTTTTAGCGAAACATTTTAGAATCATTTAATATAATATTTATACACGTCTTAAACTTTAAAAATATATTTTACACGACAATTGAATTATATATATTCGATTTATACGAGTTCAAATACACGAATAATAATTTAGCAAATGCAATTAAAAAATATTAATTTTCGCAAACACGATAGACGGTGATGTAAGCTATATAGAATCATACTTGTATTAGTTATCAAGTACTAATTACTAGGAGTTTCATAATGATTAGGCCACTCCTTTCGTGGTGGCGTAAACGACGATTTTGATTTACGATTTAAAGTGTCCTAGCTCCTCATACGTCACTACATGACCTCTTAATTATGATAGCCCGAACGATAGTATGATGAGCTATACGACCTATAAATAATCAAAGTGTTTAATACTTATACGACCTATATTAGATTAGGTTGCCTTTGGATTCCTTCGTGACGCATTTTTCTATTGTGAATTTGATTACCATTCACTCGAGGTGAGTTCGTATCAGCCCCTTGTTTTCTACTAACTTGCTTTATTAAATACGGGGAGATTACAATGCCTTGAATTTCTTTGACACAAGTGTTTTCACAACTTATGCATTTCCTGATTACATTATATGCCTAAGTACCCTTCGGCCACTAAAGATCCCCCATTTTATCATAGAACCGTCAATTACCTGCTGGTATACGCCTAGTGTTATGGATAGATCTATCGGGACTGACCCATACCCCGTCTAGGCTGTGGTTCCTAGTTGAACCATTGACGCATTGTAACATTCAAGAAAATTCGTAGGAATGTTTGGCAGCATCTGTATCGAGAAAATTCGTAGGATGTTTTTGTAACATTGTAATCCGTGTTGGGGCACAAACCTCGAGGTACTAGGTTTGATTACAGTTTATTACTTAAGGTTCGTGACAGAACTTAGGGCAATAATACATGTTTTAGACTATTGAATGTGTTTCATAGTTTATCTAATTACTTTCAATATCGATCTTGATGGTCCACGCTATTTCCTTATAAACCTATAATTCCAACCTCAACAATTTTGTAGACTTTTAGCATGTTTTAATCTCAGGTGCTGAGCGCATAAGCTTTGGATGGGAGCCGTGACGATATCTATTAGAGGGATTCTGATCTTAAATTCCAATGAAACATTTGTCTTATAAAATCTTAATGTCTATTTATTAAAACTATGGGACCTAAACGTGAAAAACTCCCAGATCTTTTTAATGACAGTAAATGAAACTTATTTTTAAACGCACCATATTAAGTCGTTTCCTATATCTTGTTTGTTGTACTTTGAAGTAGCACCCCAATGTTACCTTTCCGCTGCGAACCGATTTTGGGGGTGTTACAAATATTTTGACTTGTGACTCATTCATAATTAGAGTCCTTAGATCACTGTAGCATGGTAACCAACTTCTGTTATTTAAGCCCAGTGTTCCGTCAGCACATGGTTCCAACTTTTTCATCCTGGGGTTTTCTGATTCCCCTGGAGTTTCAACCAACATACCTCCCACATCTTCAACTTCAAGGTTTTCTGGTTTTCTTGCCTCCGTCTGAGCTTCCAAAATTTGTTTAGAGATCCAAAATAACAGTCATAACTAAGGCTCGAACCCAGAATGGCTACTTTGTTCTTCCTGCTTAAAGCATCAGACACTACATTTAACCTTCCCTGGGCGATAACGAATCACACAACTCATATCACTGAGCAAATCTAAACCAACGTGTTTGTCTCATGTTCAAATTCCTTCGGTCAAGATGTTGTAACTACTAAGCTCTATGGTATTATGTAGACGTTTGAATGGGGTAATTTGGTATGTTCCTTAACGGCGAGTAAATTTGTTAGTGGATCGTCCTAGGGTGATTAGGGATGCATCTTGACTTTTCGACCTAGAATTTGGTGTAAGATGATGCCAACTCTATAGCGTATATAGTGTGAAAAGGTCAACTTAGACACAATGATAACTAATTCGATTTCTTCTCGGTGACGGCATAGTTTATGGATACGCACAAAGAAACTAAATTTTGGCTTTAGTGAGATTATAAGTAGAAAATTGATTTTGACAAAAGGTTTTATGGTGACTACTCCCAGTATGACATGGTCCTTCCTGAATTATACATAGGTGATCAGGCCATGTATAATTGAGGGTTAACGATGCAATGCTCATTTTTGTCAAATTCACGTTATGTATATGGTAAGAAAAAAATAGTTTTATAGGGTGACACAAGATGGAAACAACATAGTCTATTAGATGACAACCAAATAGTTTTCAAAATAATTGTAGGTTGGTTGATAGTTAAATGGTTCGTGGGATGATAGTAAAATGATTCATGGGTTGCAAACAAAGTGTTTTCATAAAAGCAAATTGATTTATAGGGTGGTAGTAACGTGGTTTTTAAGTTGATTGCAAAATAGTACATAAGATGTCAAGAAGATAATTCATAAGATGGTGAAAAGAAAATTGTAAAAATGATAGTAACTGTGTTTATAATATAATGACAAAATAGCTTTTAGTTTACCAACTATAGTTTTGAAGAAAAGTGTAGAAACTGATGGTAGATTTAGTTCATAAAAGACTAGTGAAATAGTTTATAAGTTTTAGCAAAAAGTTTCATAAGGTAATGGTAAAACAATCTTTCATGGTAATGACAAAATAGGTTATTAGGTAATAGCAAAATGATTTTTATGCGATGGTGAGAACGTAGTTTATAAGGGGTATTTTACCAGACGATGGTAACATAGTTTATTACAATAGTAAGATAGTTTTCAAAGCGATAGTAAAACAATTTATAGAATGAGGGTTTATTATCCGATAGTGAAATGATTTATTTATGATGGTAAGACAATTTATTACAATAGTGGAATAGTTTATAAGGCGATTGCGAAATAGTTTATAAAATGTTAGTTCATTTGACATTGTAGGAAGATGATTAAGTAAAATAGTTTATCCAGAGTAGAGAAATGGTTTATAATGTAGTTGTAACAATGTTTGAAGGGTTATAATTGTTTAGGGAGTGGTTTGCATAAATAAATAAAGAGTAAATTCGACAAGTTTTTCCATGACACATAAGTTTGATAGATAATTTAAATCATCCACGCGTACAACGAAATTCAATCCAAAGAATACAGCACCAATTCCCAATTGGAAATTAAATCTAAGAATGTTCCGCTTAGGGTTCACTAGGTAATACGGGAGGGTCTCTCCTTAAACATCGACATTATTCTCTACGACACTTGAGTCTTCGAGGGCTTTTTCTTTCCAGTACCCGTTCACACGTTTCTAAAACTTCCACATTGGACATTTACTCTTGTAATGTCCTAGCATTCCACAATCATAACAGGTAACTGCACTTTTTGTGTTTGCCACTTAGGGCTTTGTTTTGCTTCTTACAGGATTAGATTCGCCACAATACCTAGTTGATGACCAAATCGTTTGCAATTTGCCACAGTTTGCTGCAACACGGGCCAGTGTGGTGAACATGCCCACCTTGTTACACAATATTAGATTGGCCAGCATAGCCTTTCTTGTTGCTTGGCCCGACAGTATGTGCTCTAATCACCTTAGGCTCTTTGCTTTGTTGTTGGCTAGAGCTTCCCTTGTGGTCACCATCCTACTTCCTCTTGTTGCTAGTATCTTTTCTTCCTGCTGTTTGATCTGGTTCAGTGACTCGCGAGCCATGCGGGTCTTTGTCTCATAGATAGCAATAGTCTCGATAGCATTAGCCACTCGTTGGGCTATAATCTGCCCGAGTTCCGTAAAACTCATCCCTTGATTTGTGGTTGTCATCGTTTCCTGAAGATCACAAGGAATAAAATGTATATGAAATTTCATCCAAGGGAAAATCATGACAATCCATGATCACAAATAATATGTAAAGTGAGAATACATCATGCAGAGAAAAGATAAAAGCAACCATGACATAAATAAACAACATCATACAGTAACATGATCATAACCAACAACAGTAGTTAATATTTAATACATCTTTTACCTGAATAAAAGAGTACAAGCTTCATTAACGCAACAACCGAGTACTACTCAAGTTTAGTTGATACAATAACAAAAGGAGCTACACTGACTTACATCATAAATCTCGGTTTTATTTCACCGTATTCACTATCATAATTCATCCGGATAATCTTTTCCTTGTAACACTTCTTCTTCGAACATGATTCATAATTGCGAAAGTAGCGAAACTTACGAGCTACATATTTTTCCCATTGCATTATGCAATTTTCCAACCATTATAGAGATAGAAAAATTTCACTTTGACACAGGAAATACAAAACTCTACACGAAAGCAACTAGAAACATTGATTAAAATAGGCTTAATCTACACGGTAGGCTAAGGTGCAAAGGTGTAATTAAACAACTTCACTCTCCAGCAACGGCGCCAAAAACCTGATGTGCTGTCGTGTAGGGTTAATTATTTGATTATCAAGTTTTAAATTTATATTTATCCGACAAACCTAAAACAACACTTTAACGGACAGTGTACCCGGTCAAGATGAAGTTTCACGGTAAGTAGGGTGTCGAACACTAAGAGTGAAACATTAATCCTATATTCTATTAGTATTTTATATAGTTCTAATTAGTCTATTTACTGGTTAAACCTATACTATATACGTTGTCTAATGATATGGGGGTTTTCAGCCTGAGAGACTGGCACATGTTTGTTCAATACACAATAAACACAAAAGAAGAAAATCAAAAGATAGAAAAGCGGTACAAGCCAAATGATAGAAAACTGTATTAGCCATATTAAATTTGGTTCAATGTTGGTTTGTTTGTTTTAGTGCAATGATTTACTTATCTCGAAGCGGCATATCATTCTTAAGACTTAGGCGGGACATCATCCTAAGACCTAGACACGATTAATCCTGTCACAATTAACGCATCCGCATAAAGCATCCTTTAGTTTAATTATAATCTATCTTAGGGAATCAAAGCAGTGGTGATCCTGTTAAAACCCTAGCCCAACGGGACTTTACCCACTTATTGTTTGACGGTGTTTTATATACTGGTAGTCCACTATTCAAATCTTTATCAGTTAATTAAGAGCATGATTGCTGAAACATAAACGGGTCACCTACCGGTCCAACTAAGCTCATAATTCAAAGACAAAGACAGAACGTTATTTGTGATCCTATTGGTCCAGTAATATAAAACACGATATGGAGAGCTATCCCGGTATCTAGATTACTTTTTAGGTATCACTAGACCCAGTTGAATGATAGGTCGCATATTCAAACACATAAACAAGTATGAGGTGATAAACATAATTAAACAATCAACGATAAATTAAGAAATCGATTTTAAAACAAACCAAACATTGAACTTTCATTAAGATGGCTAATACCCGAGGGTATTAGCCCACAACCATTGTAATTATACAAGCGTAATCAAACAATTAAAATCGAACGATTAAGAGAGTAAAAATTACACGATGTCTTCTATGGATTCGTGATCAATGCTTGACCTTGGTGGCTGATCTTCTCTTCTAAAATTCGTCTTTAATGAGTATGGTATAAAGAATATGATATTGCACACTGAAAACTCGTTTTTGAGTCTTCTATTTATAGTGTCTGAAAAAGACTCGATACGCCGTATCCAGCAAGGTCGATACGGCGTATTGGGCTGGATTCCTTAGAGTGCGCGCTACGTTCGTAATAAATCATTGATATCATTCCCAATTTACTTGATTTACTGTATCTTCGAATAGTTATCTTCATGGATACGGCGTATGTAGACAGAGTGAATACGCCGTATTGGGAATTGGTCAAACGCGTTTTCTTGTGAAGTCTTGGCGCTGATACGCCGTATCTCTTTAGTTGGATACGGTGTATTGGTGAAAATTCGGCAATCTTCAAATGTTATCTTTTTAGCTCCAAATTATGCGCCGTTTAGCTTATCTTCACAAAACACTGCTGAATTACTGCATTTATCAACTTTAAAGTAACTAAGTACCAAATAATGCAATAATTATATTAAAATGGGCAAAATAGATGGGATAAATGGTAGAATAAAGTGACATTATTTGATGTCATCAACAGACCAAACAGAATTGAGTATGCCATCACTGAATTTATGGAGTTCATCAGTGCACATCAATCTGTTTTTGTTGTTCTGGTCCTCGTATATCACTCCTTGAGGGTCTGAATATGCAGTGTATGCGTATCTATTCCTGAGATCTGGCCTGAATGTGTCTGGTTTGGTAATGTTGAGCTTCTTTTGGTAACTTTTGACACCTAATTAAAGTTCCTCCACCCGCCTTTAAATGACAATACGTCTGGTGAACATACGTAATGTGATAAGTGTAAAATACACATATCTGTTTATACCTAAAATAACCCAAATAAACCCAAAACAGACCAAAAATGGCAAAAATATGCTTGTATT
>BQNB010128262.1:0-19309 GCA_026074375.1 Tanacetum coccineum | reverse complement strand
GAAACCTTTATATAGGTGAAATATCTAGCAAAACCATTTGATAATACCATTGTTTTAAGGGTGGGGGACGTTTGGATTTGAAAGGGGATAGGGAGGGATGAGGTTTTGTAAAAGAGTTGATGAAAGGTGTAAGGAAGTTGATATGCGTAAGAAAGGCTGCTTGATTCTGCTAGTAACTTGTACTTAATCTTCTAGAAACAAAACTTGATATTATTTGTGTGTTGTATATATACATAGAACCGGATATATGTATGTTGTATAATAAAGTTATAAATTTTTTGAGTATTGGGTATAATTTTGGGTATTTGATTGAGTGTAGAAAGGTAGAATGGTTTACATTTAGGCAAAAAGGTTCCAAAGTGCGAAACATAAACGTTTTACGTAACGTATAAAAATGAAGTACGAAAAATTAATTATTATTTTCGTAAAAATAATATAATACTTGCTTGACATAAATTTTATTTGTTTGATGTCCGTTTATGTTGATTGTTGATTTTTAGTTTAAGCGATTTAACTAAACGATGAAAATTAAAAGCAAACGCGTAAAACCCTAAAAATAAATAATTGCAAGATTGGAGTAGTAAAATGACTTGAAATAATGGATTATTACAGTCTTCCCACGTTAAAAGAGCTTTGTCCTCAAAGCTTTAAGACGTGGCTTCGGATGAAGATGCGCGATTGGTGAAGAGATGCGGATACTTCTTCGTGAATTGATCTTCACGTTCCCATGTGAACTTAGGACCTTTCCTAGAGTTCCATCGAACTTTGATAATTGGAATACGGCTTTGGTTCAACCGGTTGACTTTACGATCCATGATCTCTACGGGTTCTTTGACAAAGTGGAGCTTATCATCTATGTGGATCTCATCCAACGGAATCACAAATAATTCATCGGACAATCACTTCTTCAAATTGGATATGTGGAAAGTCCTATAAACCCTGATTAATTGTTGAGGAAGTTTGAGTCTGTAAGCAACGGTTCCCACTTTTGTTAACACCTTGAAAGGTCTAATGTATCTTGGGTTCAACTTCCCCCGCTTGCCAAAACGGATAACCCCTTTCTAAGGTGAAACTTTTAACATAACCCTATCTCCAACTTGAAATTCCAAAGGCTTATGCCTCACATCGGCGTAACTCTTATGTCGATCACGAGCAGCGTAGATTCTCCTTTTGATTTAAATGATTTTCTCGGTGGTTTCGTGAATGATTTATGAACCAGTGAGCTGAACATCTCCGACCTCGGCCCAACAAACAGGTGAACAACATTTCTGGCCATAAAGTGCCTCAAATGGTGCGGCTTGATGCTTGTATGATAACTATTGTTGTATGGGAACTCAATTAGCGGTAAGTGTCTATCCTAACTATTCTTAAAATCTATCACACAAGCGCGTAACATAACTTCTAGTATTTGAATGGTTCTTTTGTTTTGTCCATTAGTCTGCGGATGGTAAGCAGTACTCATATCCAAACAAGTACCCAAATCCTTCTGGAACGACCTCTGTAAATTTGATGTAAATATATCGTCATGGTATTCCATGTCTCGTGACCACTTCTTTCATGTACAGTCTTGTCAATCTGTCCATTGAATCAGTTCTTTCATTGGCAGGAAGTGAGAAGATTTAGTAAGACGATCAACAATCACCTAAATGGTATCATAACCACTTGACGTCTTAGGGAGCTTAGTGATAAAATCCATGGTGATATTGTCCCACTTCCACCAAGGTATCTCAGGTTGCACCAACAAACCAGATGGTTTATGGTGTTCAGCTTTGACCTTTAAACATGTCAAACACTTGCTAACATAGGTGGCAATATCGGCTTTCATGTTGGACCACCAATAAAATCTCTTCATGTCTTGATACATTTTGCCAGAACCTGGATGAACAGAATATTTTGACTTGTGGGACTCATGCATAATCAAAGTCTTAGATCACCAAAGCATGGCAACCAACTCCTGTTCTTCAAACACAATGTTCCGTCTGCACGCGGTTCCAATGTCTCTTGCTTGGGATGATCTGACTTCTTTTTCCTAATCGTACCTCCCACATCTTTAGCCTCAATGTTTTCTGGTTTCATTGCCTCAATCTGAGCGTTTAAAATTTGCTTGGGAAGATCCAAACCAATAGTCATAACTAAGGCTCGAACCCGTAATGGCTTAATTTGTTCTTTTCTGCTTAAAGCGTCAGCCACTCCATTTGCTTTACCCGGGTGATAACGAATTTCACAATCGTAATCACTGAGCAACTCCAACCAACGACGTTGTCTTATGTTCAACTCATTCTGATCAAGGATATGTTGTAAGCTTTTGTGATCAGTGAACATGGTACACTTGTTTCATTACATTAGTGGCTCTCAAATCTTTAGAGCGGACACTATTGCTTCCTGTTCCATGGTTGAACCCCTTACGCAACTGCGTATGGAGGAGTAAATTCTTTTCAGCCACAATCTATCAGAGAATGCACAGCAAATCACCTTTTCGTTTCTATTTCATTGATACACAAGCACTACATCCTCTTTTTATGTCAGATCCCGTCCCCCCCTCCACCCCTCCCACTCACCCGAAAAGCTGAGCCGTTCAGGTAAGGCGCTCAAGATAGGTGCACTTACACAATTTCTCTTTCAACTAGTCTAGAAAGTCTGCTTCTTGTTTTCACCCATCTAAACTTGTGACCATTCTTATGGGTATAAGCTTGGTCATTTATTTGGTGATCTTTCAAAATCCTTCAATGGATCTTCGATAGTAACCGACAAGACCTAAAAATTGACGAATCTTCGTTGGAGTCTTAGGAGATGCCCAATCTTTAATTGACTCGATCTTGGCGGATCACGTGATTCCTGTTTGTAACACTATTACTGTCAATCACGTGACTGAGGAATGGTACTTTAGGGGAATCAAATTCACACTTAGAAAATTGGTTACTACACTCCAATTTTCTAAGTCAAACCAGATTACTTAGAAGATGTCTCATGCTTTGTTGCTGTCTTTGAGTAGGATCAGAATATCGTCATATAAAGACAATCCCAAACTTTGTCTTGATATGGTTTACACACTCGACTTTATGCTTCTTTTCCGTACTGGTTCCATAATACAGCCCAGGTGCATAACTGAATTCCATATATGGCCATAACGAGTTCTGAATGCGGGTTTCGGATGTCTTATTAGAATCTGTTTATGATAATCGATTCTCAGTTCGATCTTCGAGTAGACACTCGACCCTTGAAGTTGATCGGATATATCATCAATTATTGGGAGCGGGTAACGGTTCTTCACCGTTAGCTTATTTAATTCCCGGTAATCGATGTACATCCGATGATCATCCTCTCTGGACAAAAACAGAACTAGAGGCTCCAAGGTGAGGAACTAGGTCGTATAAAGCCTTTGTCGGAAAGCTCTTGTAGTTGATTTGACAATTCTTTCATCTCAGACGAAGCTAATCGATAAGGCGCCCGTGCTACAGGTGCAGCACCAGGTATCAAATCGATTTGAAATTCCACTTGTCGGGTTGGTGGAATACCTGGCAAGTCCTCGGGAAATACTTCGAGAAAGTCTCGAACAATTGGTACGTCTTCAAGTCACTTCTCCTCCGACTTGTCTTCAGCCTTCTTTATGGTAACATTTTCCAAAAAGACATGACATCCTTTTAGCAAATACTTTTGAGTTTTGGTACACGAGATGATGTTTAATCGAGACTCGTGTCCGTTGTTGCTTTCGTCACCACAAATAATTAAGATTTAATTCCTAAAGGGGACGCGAACGATCTTCTCATCACAAACGATTACATCATGATACCTCGATAACCAATCCATGCCAATTATGGTGTCAAAACTACCAAGTTCTATGAGCATCAAGTCGATGTTAAATGGATGATTTAAGAAGTTTAAAGTGCAACCCCGTATGATAGTATTAACTCCAATTATTTTACCGTCGGCTAGTTCAACATCATAATCATGGTCTAGTATAGTTGGGATGATATCAATTAGGGAACTAAATACAGTAGACACAAAACTCCTATCGGCACCAGTATCAAACAAGATAGAAGCGTAACAGTTGTTTATGAGGAACGTACCCGTAACGACATTTGAGTCTAGGTTTTTCCTTGTATTTCCCACTGCATAAGCCCTTACTTGTGCTCCACTGCTCCCAGCTTAATTTCCCTGATTCTTGTTTTTTAACTTAGGGCAATCTTTCTTGTAATGCCCCTGAACTCTTCACTCAAAGCAATTGACAACCCTCTGAATCGCTCCGGGGGCTCTCTAGTTGTTTGCAATAGCAGTTGAACCTCTACAGTCACGCACCAGATGGCTAACCTTCTTGTAGTTGTTTCACTTAGGAGCACACTATCCATTGTGGTGGTAGTTGCATTTTGTGCATAGAGGTAGAGATCTTTCGTACTCTCTTTCCTCACCAGGCCCAGCAGTGTAGGCCCTTGCTACATTTTGCCTTTTGGAAGGCTGATGTTGATTCTGATTATTCCTTGAGTTGTCATCAAGCTTTATTTTGTTCTTGGCTTGACGGTCAGCAAAAGTACGGATCTTTTGATCTATCATTTCAGTAGCAAACTCAATTGCCTCCTGCATTGTTTTTGGCTTAGATGCCATCACACTACCTTGGATCATGTCGAGGAGTCTGCCGACATACTTCTCAACCTCATCAGATTCTTCTGGAAACATTCTCCTGCACATCAGTTCCAACTCTTAAAAACATTGTGTATAGCGCACAACATCAGTTCCCTTGACATTCAGGTTCTAGATTTCAATTTCTAGCTTTTTGATTTCACCTCTTGGCCAATACTTGTCTGTCATCATTTTTCTCAGTGTTTTTGATGTCATTCCATAAGAAGCATCATGAACAATAGTCTTGACGTGGGAATTTCACCACATCAGAGCACTGCCAAGCAGAGTGCAAGTAGCAAACTTGATTTGGCACGCAACGGTGCAGTTGCTTATGTAGAATACAGATTCCATTTTCTCGAACCACTGCATCAAACCAATGACTCCCCCAGTACCCTTAAAGTTAAGGGGTTGGAATTTTAGGAAGTCACTATAGGTGCACTCACGAGTAGCACGCTCTGTTCTCCTTCCGCCACTTCCTGATTCATGGTTGTCATCTCCATTTCTACTATTTCTGGTTGCTTCATTCTCAGCCAAAGCGTCAGCTACGCCTTGGGCTATTAATCCATTGATAGC
This sequence comes from Tanacetum coccineum, assembly GCA_026074375.1. Classification (NCBI taxonomy): domain Eukaryota; kingdom Viridiplantae; phylum Streptophyta; class Magnoliopsida; order Asterales; family Asteraceae; genus Tanacetum; species Tanacetum coccineum. The sequence goes on along the minus strand of BQNB010128262.1, from coordinate 14,122 downwards.
GGCATCAGTCATAGGGGTGGTGGTTTTCTTTGGAGCCATTTTCTTCAAAATCACAAGAAAATATAATACACGTTAGATTTCATACAATCATACACGCAACATGACATAAGCATAAGATATAAAATAAGATCACAACACACAGTGAAATATACAACCGAAATGAGATCAACAATGACATAAATAAATCAACATTCATACATAACAATATCGATAACATACATGATAGTTTTGGTTACAAAATGGAAAATACAGATTCCTACGACCATGCTAGCTGGGAGTAACTCATAATACTTAGCAGGATACACATGATAGCTAAATGACTGAATGTAAAACTAGCAACTACTACGGGTATCCTCTATACCATTATGGTGTGTTGGGTCTTTAGCCCCCAATGCATGAATGCATCCAAAAGCACAAGTCACCATGTCACTTGCCTCCTATCTCTGCCACTCCATCCTGTCGTGCTGAGTCTGCAGTGTCATGACCTGCTCCAAAGCCGTGCTCCTACCCTCTGAACGAGACCATGCCTCTCGGGCATACCTAGCTTCGCTCTCTGCAAGCATAGCTGTCTGGCGATGGTATTGCCTCTCCCTCCGGAGTGTGGATACATGTGCTTGTAGCAAACCTATATCAGCCTATGCGTCCTGATGACGCATATAAATCTCCTCAGCATCCTGCCTATGAGTGGTAGCGATATCGGTCATCCTACCATTGTCCTCCTCTATGGCGGTCATCACTCTACCCTCAGAGGTTTGGATACTAGCATCCACGGTATCAATAAATCTGTAGTCAACAACATGGGTCAGAGCAGGCTCAATCTGCCTAGCAGCAGCAGCCGGACTCTCTCCAATCTCAAACCTATGAGATGGAGCAGTAAAACAAGCACTCTTCCAAGGCGGCATCTCAGCCTTGGGAATATCAATCCTATGAACAGTAGATGGTAACAACAAGGGTGGTGATGGTACAGGTAAAGGTGGAGATTATATATGTAGGAGTGGAGATGACCAAGGTGATAATGGGGATGGTGGTGGTGATGGAGGTGTGGGTGCGGCAGCGTACTCAGCAATACGTGCCTCAGCAGATGGTGATGGTGGAGTATAAGGTCGAACAGAAATCCGTGCTCTACGAAGTCTGGTCTGGAAAAAGGGATAATAGTTTGAGGTGATCTGGGTGGTGGTGGTGTAACAGCAGACTCATCGGTCTTAAAGGGTTCCGTCTCCTCAGCTGAGGGGATAGAGTCAATAACAGGTAGTGTAGAGTCCGCCAGAGCTAGGTGCTCATCTTCCTCTTCCTCATCATCATCATCCTCGGAGGAATCCTCCTCCTTATCATCCCTTCCATCAGTAGGATAATTATCAGGATCCTCCTCTAGATCTGAGTCAGCAACATAGCTTGATGATTAGGCGGTGGGTGAAGCATCACCAAGTAGAGGCTGATCCTCAATCGGTATCTCATCATCAGATGGAGCTAAATACTCCGGATACTTAGGACCAGGCACATAATCTGGTGATGGTGGTGCCTGCTCAGGGGCATGTAGAGCAGCCTCCTCATATGGATCCATCGCAGGAATGCTCCAAGATCGCTCAGCAGATGAAATGGATATGTAAGTAATTGTAGCATGTGACTCTGACGAAGACATGACTGCTGTAACAACCCAAAAAGAGTATATATATATAAGACAAATGTATGTAATATACGTAATAAACACGTATATCGATCATGTAAGCAGTCAATGCAAACAAATAGTGTATGTATGTCCGTGAAAAAAACTTTTGTATGATGTAATGTTTGTGAAAACGGATATAGTCCAAGTAAAAACATTTGACATGTTTCTTTATAACCTGGCTCTGATACCAATCTGTAACACCCTCAAATTGGGTCATAGCAGAATAAGGGTCTGGGAGTGTTACTTCATAATATAACATCACAAGATATGAGAACGACCTCTATATGAGTCGTTTAAAATGATACATTGGATTTAATTAAAATGTTGTTACAAAAGCTCCACGCTTAAATTATTCATCCATATGAAAATGTAAAGATTTTGATACATAACAAATATCCCAAAATGTAATGCATTAAATCTCTATTATAATATGACTCCAAAATGATGCATACCACTTTGACTGAGGGTTTGACTTTTCCTGGCTTTGCTTCCGGCTTTTGTTCACTCTTCCGTTCTCGTGTCCGTGCTTGCTTGTTTTTGATGGTTTTCTTGTGATTTCTGATATATCCGTACATGCACACACAAAACATAAATACAAGCATATTTTTGCCATTTTTGGCCTGTTTTTGGTTTAATTGGGTTATTTTAGGTATTAACGAATATGTGTATTTTACACTTATCACCAATGTATCCAAGTTCTTGTACATTTATTAACCTGAGAAAAACATGCTTAAAAACGTTAACATAAAGTGGGTGAATTCACATGTTTATGTATATATATAAAGTAGGACCGCAAGATTCAAAATGTAAGACATGTAACATATACAATATCTCAAAATGTAATTACGATTCCCTACGCTCATGACACTGAAGCTACAACATGTATGTCTGTAAATTAATGCCAATAATGTGCCCGTGTAGATGTTCAACCCGCAACATCCAAAATGTTCCGGCATGGTATATGTCTATTAATTTGGTACACCGAATCTAGTGAGCGCTACTCACCCGAACGGGGATGTCAATCCCAAATAGATCTATTTATATCACTCGCGCTTAGCTCCAGTAATTGACAGTTCATGATTCATGGGCATAGTGGGTTATCGCTACTTGCGTCCAAATGTAAAACAATACATGTTTCTCACCCCAAAAGTTGTAAATCATTGTAATTGTATAAAATGAGGCTATGAACTCACCTCAAGTGAAATGAATTAATTATATAAATCAAATAAGTGAATCGTCACGTGAAATCCAAATGCAACCTAATTAATTATAGGTCGTATGAGTATAATGTACTTGAATAAATACAACATATAATTTATAGAGTTAAATTACCACCTAGTAGTTTTTGTTAAATTTGAAAATGTTGAAACAATGTTTAAGTCACACTTGATATTTAACGTCCAAGTATATGTGTCGTAAAAATATTATCTTTGACCAATAATTGATTAATTGTTAATAACACTTGATTTCATATTTTTATTATTTATATAATGATTTTAGATAAATAGCTTAATCACTTGTAAAATAATATTTATAAAGTTAAAAACATGTATAAACATTATATAAGTAATACTACATTGTTTTGTAAAGTTTTTATTGAAACGAACCAACACTATTCATGTCAGGAAATAGTGCAGAAAATTTAATATAAAGTTATCTAGCTTTTATAATTTCTAGTTAAAAATCTATACACTTTTAGTCTCCAAAAACTTGATAATGTTAGTAAAACATCATTCCGAACAACTTTGTAGTTTTATACTTTGCCCGAATCGAACCCGAAAGCCTTCAAAAACACCGATTTCAGTTTCTGCAGTTTATTTCACAATTTCACAGCTTTTATAAAAGCTGTGATATATATATATATATATATATATATATATATATATATTTCCCGAAATCTTTAAAAACTCATAACTTACTCTTTTTAGTTTCGTTTTACGCGTTCTTTATATGTACGAAATCATTACAAGATAATCTATCAAAATAAATTGTCCACAGATTTGATAAAAATCTGTACCGAAACAAATTATTCAAACTGTGTTTGTATAAAAGAATTTGTATATATTTTAATTATCGAAATCTTGCAAAACTCATATCTCCTTCGTTATGGCTCCGTTGTTCAAGTTCCTTATATATTCAGAATCGTCATGAGACGTACTACTATAATAAATTGTTTAAAAATACGTGTCAAAACAGTTTATACAAACTGTTTGTGTGTGTGTGTGTATATATATATATATATATATATATATATATATATATATATATATATATATATATATATATATATATATATATATATATATATGTATATATATAAGTGGCTAAGCCTGGCCGATGGGCGGGCATGACTTATAATTATTGTTTATATTTTTTTGTTTTAGTAATTATTGGTTTTTGAAAATTGTAATTTATACAAAAATTGTATATCTCTTATGCATAACAATCATTTACTGACTAGATGTAGAGAAGCCAATCAAAGTTTTAGGATTTACCTTACAGAGGTTATCATCTCCCAGAATATATGAGATGATTCGCTTCTTTAGTAAACCACACACTGTTTTATGTGAGCTCGACCTAGTGAGCGTGCTTCAACGCACCATAAATTGACATGTTTTACTAGTAAACAACCTACATAATTTGTCATCTCTAATTTAAGTTGCAACTCGGGTTCACCAAAGCTCATAAGTTCTTAATGTCAGCTTACTTGATTTTACGTGGCTTGATTATTGTTGAACTTGGAATGTGAGCTTGATCACTACCACCAACTTTCTATCACAGAAACATTCTTAATGTCGAAATAAAAAGAAAGTATAGTACAATTATGAAATTTTACCATTAACTTTGTGCAGTTATAGTGGACACACCTAATATTATCTTGACTCAAAGTCTTTGAACACCACTCCATCTCTTGGTCTTGTATGATATAAAATTTATTTTAAAGCATTTAGGCTTTATTTCCCGGGAAACCAACATAAAAAGGAAACGAATTTAAATATGAACCTCCAATTAAAAAAATAGACCTTTATTATGTTTAGCTTCCAAAGATGGTAAATCTGTTTAATCGTATCCATATTTGTCATAGTAATACGCAACCAACCAATCATAGATATTGTTGTTCCATGCTTCTTAGAAGTGATTTTATGAGACAATAACAATAAAATAAGCGTTAAAATCTAGTTCACTATATAATCAAGTTAGATTAATTATAGGTAATCAGAAACGCTTTCTAAAGCATGATTAGTTCCGCTAAAGTTAAGCATTTAATTCTACTACTCGACATAACATCATCACTATCAGAACTTAACTCCAAACACCCCAAGAGCAAACAATGGCATATCAGTTAAACAAACAACAAATAATTATTTAATCATAGACCGAATTTCACACGAAAGCGAGAAAATAATTAATAATAGCATAATTTTTTGAATAGAGAAAGCAAATAGTACATGCGAACTACAAATGTGAGCACACAACTAAATTTAACAAAACAAAACCTACACTGATCATGTAACACTTTGGTTTTTTGAATAGTAGACAAAATCACAAATCCGGATTAAATCAAATGGGTATAAAGAAGCAAAAAAAATTACCTTAGAACACATACTTAAAATCCTTCCCGTTTATTGGATCATTCCAATACGCTAACCATGTGACGGTATTATCGTGCCTGACTTCTTTCCAGCTATCAAGCATCAAAAGGTTTGGCATTCATGCAGATGATGTAGATTGTAAAAAGCGACACATAAAACTTGTTACTTGTTTTTAAATTTACAAAAGTAAACAGTTTATGGACTTTTAGATGAAAGTGTTAGAAATGAAATAATTGGTGGCCCCTTGTTAACTCTGTGATACATATGCCCATATTCGTAAAGCATATTATAACTAACATAGTTTATAAATCCATTACAAAATTAACCCAGTTTTACAAATAAGTATGGATACGTATGATACATAATTTACTTAGATGAGCTAAATTTCATATGTATAGGCTTTTTGTGATGTCTATGACGATGGAAAAAGTGATGACAATGATAAGATCTATAACAATCTCAATGGGAGGGCTAGGCAAGTTGTTGTTCGCAAGAAGGAAATGTGGATGACCGTGACCATTGAGTCTGATGCCCATAGACCAATGTTGCTAGAAAAAATCTTAACTTTACAGAAACTAAGCTAAACATGGCATATCATAGAGATAGAAAATAAATGGCGTCATTAGAAACTTTGGATGCTCCACATGGCCTCGAAACAGTCCAGGTGGCTCAACTCATAGCATATACCAAGTTACGTAATTCCATTTTTAACTTATCAAAGGACATTTAATACTAACCTTAACGTGTTCAGAATCAGGTAATCATCCAGCAGAAGCATCCCTTTCTAGGAGTTCCATCATAAAGTCAATCACAAACAATAGCTCACTGAAAGTAGTTGACATGAGATCTAAATATTACAACAATGTTAAATCTTATCAAAAGAAATAGATTGACCTTTATGGTCAATAAGTATGTATAAGAACCAACATTACGTACTATCAAAGTAATTCATAGTATTACTAAATGCTTACCATTTTTGGTAGCTTCTTTAATTTGTGTCACTCTTGCACTCGAATCTAAAAATGCAGACACCAAAGCCCTGTAATTAATAAAACATGACACATATTTAAGCAATATATTATTTGGAACACACAGCTAACGTATTGATAACTACTAAATAGAGTGGAAAAAAAACCTTGAATCACACTTGAAAACAACAATGTTGTAACAAGTCCAAGATGTGCTTTCTTAACTACGGTATGTACCTTCATGCTACTTGTACATAAAATATAAACATCTCCTTGAATTGTACCACTGCCATTAGGAAAATTAATCAACAAATTTTCTGGCTCAAGCTACATTGAGAAAAGAAATAAAATCTTACATGGAAATGAACTTTTCATCATATGACACACTAAAGGCAGATATCGGGTCCCGGACAACAAATTTTGAGCTAATTACATTTCCAAGTTATGGTGTTCCACTTGACGATATATCCTCCTCGGTCGAGCAAAAATCACACCAATATTCACAATGATCAGTTCATGAGACCAGGTAAAACACCACACTAATCAGAAAAATGGCATGAATTTCTATTTAGTGATCTCTGAAAATAAAGTAGCATTTTTTTGGTAAAACGTCAATCTGAATATGTATCCAGCGCATTAAAGGGGTAATATAGCATTTGACTAATAGTCCAATGAGTTTTCTTGGTTGTTTGTTCACAATGATCAGTTCATGAGACCAGGTAATACACCACACTAATCAGGAAAAATGGCACGATTTTCTATTTAGTAATCTCTGAAAATAAAGTAGCATTTTTTTGGTAAAACGTCAATCAATATGTATCCAACACATTAAGAGGGTAATATAGCATTCGACTAATAGTCAAATGAGATTTCTTGGCTGTTTGTTCACAATGATCAGTTCATAAGACCAGGTAATACACCACACTAATCAGAAAAAATGGCACGATTTTCTATTTAGTGATCCCTGAAAATAAAGTAGCATTTTTTTGCTAAAACGTCAATCTGAATATGTATCCAGCACATTAAGGGGATAATATAGCATTCTACTAATAGTCAAATGAGCTTTCTTGGTTGTTTGTTTGGTGAATTGGTCATTAGAAGTTGCATTAATTATGGGATGTGCTTATTCACAACTATGAAACATTTAACAACAAAATGGAACTTTTAGGAGATAAAGCAGAAGGATGTCATATAGTATACACACCTCGCATTGCAGTGAGATATAGAACTTGGTCATTCTCGTTATTTTATGAGAACCTACAAAATCCAAAAATTTCATCCTGAACGGAAGGTAAAGAGGCTTTGGCTACTGATGATGAGATATCCCAAACCCTACCAGGCCCACTCCTACTGAGACAAGAAACTTCCCATTGAGACACATTTACTCGTGCATGTCTAATGATTTGTCCTCCAAAAACTTTCTGATATATCGGACCATCAAGAGGTGTGATCCCTTTATAAACATCGACCTCCAAAGACACCAAAACATTTAAGTTAGTTTTGCTTTATGACTATAGAGCAGGAGTTGAGTATTCAAGTAACATGCTGATCTGCTAAAAGAATAAGACATTACACCCCTTTGTCTGCTAAAATCATTACTTACTATTACAAAACACAATAATCAAATATTATCTTAAAGGCAATCTAAACACCCTTTGAAGAATAAAGATTACATTACCTTTTACCAAGGAGGTGGTGAAGCCGGATGATGAGGTCTTCTTCATCGGCGGAGATATGGCCTCACTTGACAGATGGATGAAGGCAGTTCATTCAACGGAGTCTGCAGCTCTTGCCACAACGGAGAACTCCTGTCTTTTTGGGTAGGGACTGATGTTACGCATAATGCTAATATGGTAAGGGACGGACTCGAACATATTCACATTCATAGATTATCAGAACCATTATTAACACCATTGACATTCGATAAAATCTATTCACAAAAGCACCCAAAAGTTCAGTAAAAACTGCTAGCATAAACTCAATTTTGGGGGAACCTAAAAGTTCACCTAAAAGTTTATTATTGTTTGTCATTGAACTCAATGGCTAATATTGTATGTCATTTAAAACGTAAGAAAATAGTACCTTGGTGGACATGTATTGTTCTGTATTCATATTGTTTGGCCATCTATCAACCAACTGAAAACCGAAGTGAGATGCATATACGAAAGACGCCTCATAAACTCTACGAAATATATGACACAAAATAAGTGATGGTCTGGACCCAACTTCATGACCTTCATATTTTGAAATCGCAACTTATATAACAACCCATAATTTTCCAGTATTTCATCAATGTAAAATCTACTTACTATGTTAAGTACTACTTTTTCACGGTAATAAAATTTTTGTTTCATTCTATTCCATTACGTATCATAGTTTACATTTCTAAAGTAAACAAGTTCACGCAACGACCTATGCCTATTCTATCTATGTTTACATCATGTAAACATCATAATATGTCAAGTCAAAAATCTAATATCCATATTATCATATACGTTATTCATCTAACGTAGTTTTCACAACAATAATACCAAATGAGCTTAAACCATTAACGTTTACGTTTAAACCCTAATTTCATGTAAAGTTAACATTCAAAATGAATGTACAATCAATCAAAGCACATGAACAAGTATCATAGCATCTTATTTGAATACATTTTCCCTCCAAAATAATGTACAAGTCCTTTAAAGCATAATGTACAAGTCATTAATGCATGATATCCAAAATAACCGTTTTACCTTCGTTTTCCTAAGAAACTTGTACAAACTAATAAGTACAAGATGTAAGCAAGTCATGCACTTCATTTACACTTCATATTCATGAATTACACGAATTATAAACCAAGAAACCCTAAACCGAGCTAGTTTCTAAACCATGACCCGTTTATTGATTTTTATCCATTTTAAACTCGAACCACTAATCAAATAAAGTAGTAAACTCTTAATGTAAACATTAAATTCCATATCCATCTTTATCACTTCATTATACATGAAATATAAGCTTAAAAACCCTAGTTCGAGCCTTATGAACCCGCGACCTCATTCTAGCTTATTTTGACCCGTTTTATAATTAACCAAGCTACCACACACCATGCTGATTCACCTCCTTCACCTCTAACCAGCTTACAAGCACCTCTCCTAAATATCTAGCTCATTTCTTGGTTGCTAAAGAGGCCACATCTCCTCCCTTTGTCTCTAAGTATGCCGCGGCCTCCCACCACCACAAACACTTCACCACCACTCCCTCACACCCTCGTCATCACTATGTCATAACCTTGAGCACCAAGAAAACCATTCACCTTATCACTATATCATCACCATACAAATCAGCCACGACACACTGTTTGTCTCCAAGGCTTCTATGCCTCATCACCACTCTTAAGCAGCTCCATCACCCCCCTCATCATTCCTTTTTTTAGCCAAACAAGCCTCACCACATCTCAATACTACTACAATTAGATATTTTAACTATCCTTGCTCCCCACTCCAAGGGATAAACCTTGGTCACCAAGGCCTCTTTTCTACTATAAATAGCCACGCATCCCATCCTTTCAATTCACACTTTCACCATTTCTTTCTAATCAACAATGGAGTCCAAGTTCTGATCAAGAAGAGTTATAAGAGTTCCAAGAGCAGAAGTGAAGCCAAGAGTTCAAGTCTTGAAGCCCCGAAGTCGTGTTCTAAGGCGTACGAGTACAAAAGTTCCATTTCGACCCATTTTCGAAGCATTAAGCTCAAACCCAGGTTCCACAAGCTCTCATTCTGTTTTGAATCTTTAATAATGTTCATATGATCATATTACAACCATTGTTAAAAGCTTTTAACTTAAAAAATCATGTGTTTTCATTTTTGATCCAAACCGTGACCCTAAAACCCTAAAATCATGTTTTTATTAAATCTATAAGCTATAAATCACAAACTAATGTTACAAGCTATTCTAACAAGCCTATCTAACAATATTATAACCACTTTATTAAGTCTTAAAAGGATTTGAATTAAAAACCATGCGTTTTCGTTTTAAAACCCTAATTCGACCCGTTTTGATTTCTGGCTTAACGAATCATGATTTTAAACTTTCGTTACGTTAAAATATCTTATTTTAGCTTATATTAATAAGCTATAACCTGCAAATATCTTTTAGAATATTAAAAATAGCTTGCATGCAAATTAGGACTAATTTTGTAATAATTTCCATGCATAGGGGTATATATTGTAACTTTTTGAAATTGTCAAGTACAAGGGCTGAAAATGTCATTCTATTAAAGTTATAACTTCAAGGGTAAGTTTTGCCAAGTTATTAAAGTCTAAGGTATAATTGCGAAAATACTACACGGACTAGTTTTGAAATATTTATAAATAAGGTTATAATATTGTAATTTAATATTCTTAAAAATATAAAATAAACATTTTTATATAAATTATAAAAATATAAATAAAAGTTATTAAACTTTTTTTTATTGAAACCCGACACATTAATTGTTAATAATTAACGATCGACGTATTTTAAATTAAATACGTTTTATATTAAACGCAATTTATCATCAACTAACTTTTGAAGAAAATAAAAATCATATCATATCATGATACTAGGAAATTCATGTGAGGGGTAACCACATGGGTATTTGTTCTGACGAGTTTGCTGGGTTTACGATTTAAAGTGCCCTAACTCCACAAACAATACTGCGTGGCCTATGGATCATGATTGCCCGAACAGTGATACACTATATCCATAAATTAATCAATCAAACATGATAAAACATTATGAAGATTTAATAATCAAACTAAGACTCGACATATTATCCCAGGTTACGTGACGAAGCTGCTTTCTTTCAATTGATATACTGAATTTCCACGTTCAAGTAGATAACATCTGTGTTACTATAACAGACAATTTCATTTGATATACTTTTTGCCATCAATCAGATTTCCCTATTCTATTAAGGTGAAGTTCATAACCTCGCCTTTACTTATTTACATGTTTTATAAACCCCGAGGGATACAAGCTTGGTTTACAACTCTTTTTACATACTCTTATTTTTTTTTTTTTTTTTTTTTTTTTTTTTTTTTTTTTTTTTTTTTTTTTTTTCATTTATAATGTAACATATTAGATTACTTTTCAAGACTTAATGAGTTCATAGTCTCACTTTCAAATCTCTTATATTTTATAAACCCATAAGGGGGATACATGCTTAAACCATGAATACAAGTATTTTCTAAATGTATGCTATCCAGATATGTATGCTATCCAGATATATTATTGCCTAGGTAGATTCCAGTGCCATTATTTCCATATCATGAACCATTAATTGCTTACGAGTGAGCGCGAATGTTGTGAATAGATCTATTGGGGGTGACGACTCCCATTTGTATACCCATTTTATAGCTAGCCAAGACGTACTATATTTGACCTAATGGGGTAACCTTGGCAAGTACCTTTTACATGGGACCATTTTAACCTCAACCAATGTCACTACAGTGATTTTCCCTGTTAACGTATTGGTGTCATGAGCTTAGGTGCAATAATAATGTTACCATTTTTCCATGATAATTATATTCGTTGCAATTATTACCATTATGATTCAACTGTTCTTTATAATAATGTTGTTTTCTATAATAATACTATTTTCCATAATAATTATGCTCGTGCAATTATTACACTATAAATTGTATTCAAACTATTTACCATAAACCTATGAATTTCACTCAACATTTGTGTTGACCCTTTTTAGCATGTTTATCCCATGTAATTGAGCAACTTATGGCATGGAGTGGCATGGACTTGAAGATGGCAAAAACTTGTTATCATTCACATTTTATGTTTCTAGATTTTGGGACCTGCCTTTGTAAAACTCTGATGCTAAATGAATAATAACGTATCTTTCAAAAACGTCTCTTTTGAGTCGTTTTCTATGATTCATGAAGTAATACCCTAGATTAACTTCCGCTATTATATTATCAAAATGGGGGTGTTACAGATTGGTATCAGAGCTCACGGTTATAGAGAACAAGGTTAAAACCTAAACTATAACTACTTTTCTTTTTCCATCAATGTCCTCCGTACCACTACATTCCCTGAATTGAGAAGATGTCACTACTTTTTCTGAATAGTATGTAAAAATACATAACTACTATGCTATTATATAAATAACTTATGTTATTCATTATTGGGTTGTTACAATCATGTATTCTTACACCCACCCTTCTATCCCTTCTGATTACGATGTGGAGGATGATTTTTCTTCTACAAATGCTCCTAACTATATCCCGACTCCACCAGGCTATTCCCCAGTCACACTGGGAAACATCTCTCTTGACTTTTTAGATGATTTAACTAAAGATCTTTTATCCTCACTATCTATCTCACCTTTTTATGATAACCCATATATGAAGTTCGTGAATGCATATGATGCTACTAATAAATTACCTATTCCACCACAAGCTCTTATTGCTCCACCGACTATTTTACCTCCATCTCTAGTGTTATCACTATCACCAATGTTTGATTTCCTGACATTTCTTTCCTCCCGAGGAAATTTCACCACCTAAAGACGCTAAGACACCTGTCGAATCACCCATTCCAATATCTCCATCTTCATCAGTAGGATCAACATCACCAATTAGGTCAAACACATCACCACCCGACTATCCCTTTAATAAATCCTCAAATTTTATAGACTAGTTTCCCCGAAAACCAAATAAATTAGAATAGAATCAGAGTAGCGCAGTGAAAGCATAGTAAGCCCATAACCCTCAGGTCTCAGGAATCAAAGGTCCTTAAAAAAAACTTCTTTAAGACGATGGTCTTCCCAACTTCTTCTTGACTTCATTTTGATAATATCAAAACTTAACATAGTCATCAATCTCATTGGTTCTTTTATATTCAACTCTGAGTTAGAATACTCGCCTCATACTTTTGAAAACACGTACATCCACCGCATTCTCGGCTAATTGGAAAATGACAGCAAAAACACTCATCTTATAACATCTTGTTTTAAGACATCAGCGCGATTGACGTCTCATTATTATCCTCATCATTCCTTATGATTTTAGAAAAAAATACATGACATTGTTTTCATATCATATCCTATGTCGATATTTAGGTAGGATGATTTATAATCCACTTATTCAAATGAATTAGGACGCTTCTTCATTTGAATAAGGAAATTATAAACCACCGAACTATGAATTTATAAATTCTCAGTTACGAGGATTGGGACGCCTCTGTTTGTAAATGACAAATTATAAATGAGTAGGCTTAAGTATGGCATTCGTACAAACAAGTTTTGTTAGCCTTAAAATATGGTGACATATCCGGAATTACATTAGTTCATTTATAGCGTGACACGTAGGGACTAATAATGACTAGTTACAATAGTTAAGTGTCACTAGGACTATAAATACCCCCTCCATACTTCCATGGAGGGGTGAAGTTCACTTTTGTAAAAGTGTGTGTGTGTGTTCTCTCTCTAACACATACACTCTTCCCATCTCACTTATCCTTTATTCTCTAACAAAATGGCTTTACATTTATTTTACTTTACCAAACCTCCGGATCCGTTTTATTCCTTGTGTTCATATGTCATTTATAATCTACAATTGGTTTCAGAACAGCAGGAGTGTATTGTGTCATGTTTGTGGTTGTTCGGTTACTGTTCATTACTATTCATACTCGGTCACTGTTCAAACTCGGTACTATTCAAACTCAGTTACTGTTCATACTCGGTACTATTCAAACTTGGTCAGATTCGGTTATAAGATGTGCTAAAACAGTTTATTTTACAAATTCGGAACTGGTCAAAAAGTCAAACTCGGAAGTTTTGTCAAAAGCAGAAATGTTACCGAGTTTACATCTTTCCGAGAAAGAAAAGAACAGACTGTTAAACAACCCCATATCAA
>BQNB010128261.1:0-19309 GCA_026074375.1 Tanacetum coccineum | reverse complement strand
TACTGCAGCTCTTTCTCTAAATTATTAATTCCTAACACCAGCTTAGGTATAATGTCCATTAATTCTTTTAGATTCAAACTATCCTTAGCACTTCCTGATGTGTTACCTTCAGGGAGAGGTGCTTAATGGGACTTGAGTGGAGACTCATGAATGTTACCACTATCCATCCCTGCATCTAAGCCAGAGGTTGTAGTGGTAGCTCCCTTAGTTTCAACTCCCACACCCGTAGTAGTTGCCTCATCTGCTATAGGGGTGACAGTAGGACCCTGAGATTGAGGAATTTCAGTGCCCTGTCTGGGAATAGACCTAAGGGGTGATGAAAGTTGTGGTTCAGAAATTGGTGGTGGAGTTGTGATGGATGGTACTGGATCAGGTGTGGGTTGGGAACCAGCTGGGATTGTTGATCCCTCACCTTGATCTGGTGTTGCACCTGCTAACATTGCAGGAAGCAATGGTATACGTTCCCCTGCAAAACCCCTTTTTCATATTGCCAAAAAAAATTAGTTAAAGTTGGGGCAAGATACTTCCTATTATTGTCAGTAGTTATATCCAAAATTATTTGTAAAAATCTTGGATACATTAGAAATTTAGTATTACTCTCCAAGTTGTGAACCATTCTATCAAAAATCATTTTTAAAAATTATAAACCCTATTACTAGATAGACAGATTAATGCAGTAGCAAGAGTACTACCAAATTGATCCCATCCACCAGATTTAGGGCTTATGCAGTGTAGAATATTGTGGATTATAAACTTCCATTGGGGTGTAAAATTCTTTTTCCAAAAAGTAAGTTTTCCCTCTCAAACATACCCCAAAGTGGCCAGTCCTTCATAAATTTTAGCATCTGGTAAATTAGTTATACCTGTTACATATGCCAATTGAAGTTGACTTCTAATAGATGCCTCAGTAATGGTATACTCCTTATTATCTATAGATGCTACCAACTCTTGAATCTCATTAGCAAGTGTTCTGACAGTTGTAGTCTGCCAGAACTGTTTGACTAGGGAATCATAGATAGTGGGATTATGAGTTAGGGCATACCTGAGTGAAGTATCTTTGAGAAAATCCACTATCTCAGTGAAACCAACACTTTCAGTAGGTTTCTTTAGAAAAGCAACCATGTTATGCTTATCTGAGTACCTCAAATTGGCCATCTTGAATTCTTGAGGAACAGAAATTATGATTAATCAAATTTTAGTGCTGGGTTTGGTTCGTTTGAGTAACTATGTGCTGGTAGAGAGAGGCAATTGAACTTAGACAGATGAGAAACAAGGTTTCTGATTTGACCGACTGAAATACCTTTATAGTGAATAAAGATATTTATTAAATTAATAAGAAACCTATACGCGAAGTAATTGCCGTAAAAATATCTAACGGTAATATTTAAATAAGGAAAGTCAATTTTCCCTCACCAGCATCAACGGTCATCTACCAGTATTAATATGACATATCAGTATTAACTTTTGTCTACCAGAATTAACTTGTAGGCTACCAGAATTAACTTGTAGGCTACCAGTATTAATAATGACATATCAGTATTAACTTTTCTCTAGTACTTATCACTTACAGACCAGATATGAAAAAGGCTACCAGCACAGCTTCCATCCATCCTCAAATTCATGCTTGTCCTGAAAAGGTTAGTCCAAAAACAAGAAAAATACTGCATGACATTTTCATAAGGCAGTATTAACCTGAACCAACAATCCTAACTACCAGGATTAATACCTTATCAGTATTAATTCTAACTACAAGGACAAACTTTACAGTTGAACCTTCCCTCACATGTAGCTACAAATTTAACATCCCAATGCTAACCACCAAAAAATTAAATCTTGTGACATCAAATCCTTTGGTGAGAAGGTCTGCAACATTAGCATCAGTGTGAATCTTGATAACATCTATCAATCTTTTCTCATAGCAATCCCTTATGAAGTGATGTCGAATCTCAATGTGCTTGGTCCTTGAGTGATAGACAGGATTCTTGACTATACATATGGTACTCTCATTGTCAATATGGATTTTGGTGTTCATGAAATTAAAGCCATAATCCATCATCTGATTCTGTATCCATAGTACTTGCCCACAACAGTTAGCAGCTGCAACATATTCCGCCTCAGTAGTAGAATTTGCCACAATCGTCTGCTTCTTGCATTGCTAAGATATCAGTCTTCTACCAAGAAATTGACAACCACCTGTTGTTGATTTCCTGTCAAGGCTGGCGCCTTTATAATCACTGTCTGAGAAAGCTTCTAGTTCAAAAGGAGAATCCCTAGGATACCATAACCCTAGTTTGGGTTGATGTTTGAGGTACCTAAAAATCCTTTTTACTGCATTTAAGTGTGAAGCTTTTGGAGTGACTTGAAACCTAGCACAGGCACAGACAGCAAACATGATGTCTGGCCTTGATGCAGTCAAATACATCAGGGAACCAATCATAGACCTGTAGACATGCACATCTACATCTACACCATCTTCATCTTTGACCAGGGGCTTATTTGACTCAATAGGAGTAGTAGCTGTTTTGATGGAACAAAAATCAAACTTCTTAAGGATGTCAGCTACATACTTGTCTTGACTAATAAAGATTCCATCAGGTTGTTGTTTCACCTGTAATCCCAAAAAGAATGTGAGCTCACCCATGGAGCTCATCTGGAATCTTTTGTGCATACAATCTTCAAACTCAGTACACATAGACTGCGTTGTAGAGCCAAAAATGATGTCATCCACATACACTTGGACTAACATAATGTCACTCTTGTTCTTCTTGATAAACAATGTTTTGTCTATTGTACCTCTCCTAAAACCATTTTTCAGCAGGAAGGAAGAAAGTGTCTCATACCAAGCTCTAGGAGCTTGATGTAGACCATAAAGAGCTTTGATCACCTTATAAACTTTGTTTGGATGAGCAGGGTCAACAAAGCCTGGAGGTTGATGAACATATACCTCCTCTTCAATAGTGCCATAAAGAAATGCACTCTTAACATCCATTTGGTAGACAGGAAATCCCATGAATGATGCAAAAGCTAAAAACAACCTGATTGCCTCAATCCTGGCAACAGGTGCAAAAACTTCATCATAGTCTATACCTTCCTCCTGTCTAAACCCTTGTGCTACAAGCCTTGCTTTGTTTTTCACAACAATACTCCTCTCATCCCTCTTATTCCTGAAGACCCACTTTGTGCCAATTGCCTTTTTCCCAGATAGCAAATCAACAAGTATCCAAACCTTCTGTAATTTGAACTGCAGCAATTCCTTTTGCATTGCTTCAACCCAACTTTCATCTTATAAGGCTTGTGATATATTCTTTGGTTCTTCTTGGGAGAGAAAGCATGCTAACAAATAGTTCTGATGATCTTTGTAATTAGTTCTATTCTGTTTGGAGATGTAGCTCACCAATGCTTGTTATACTGAAGAAACCTTTTGAATCTTTCCTCTTGTTTGAATTGTTGACTTAGGATCTCCTAGAATTTGATCTTTTGGATGATTCTTATGAATTCTGAGTGTGGGAATAGGACTGACATTAATGGTGTCATCCATATTGTTGAAATCAGCCACTGCACCCACATTCTCATCATCATAGGCTCTATTGAATATACCATCATTTGAAAATGCATCAGAATCATCTTCTAAATCAGGCATATTTGGATCAATGGGTAAATCAGCATTAGGGAGAGTAGATGCATCAATAGGTATTTTTCCTCCAAGATAGACAAATGATGATTCACCATCATTTGCACCTGTGGGGGTACTAGCAGCACTAACATATGGCGTAATAGTAGTACTAACAGATGACCTACCAGTACTAAGTTTGTTAATACTGGTAGCCTAAGCTGCCCTCTTCTGAGATGCAATATTCATCTTTTCTTCTTCAAAAGCTTGTCTTGTTGTATCATCCAGAGCTTTAGTAACCACTTCTTGAGCAATCATCTTCTCAAGTTCATCATGCAGGACTTGTTCATCTTCTGTCATCTGATGTTGTCCTTCCTTGTCAGCAACATCTTCTGAATCTTGTACATCATTGTCTTTAGGAGAACTTTCAGAAGGTTTTTCATGTGCAGCTGGAGCAATATCTTCTACTAAAATCCTTATCTTATGAGGGTGTAGTAAAAGCAGTATGTATTCCTGAGTAGGTTCTTTATCTTTTCCTGATGAACCTGCAACATAAGAATCTTGTGTACCTGCATCCACATTAACCTGATTTTCTACACTAACAGGAATATAGTTCATTGTATTGGTTAGAAAATCAAGATCAAACATCCAATTAGGACCAGTTCCTGCCACATTTGGTTGATCTTCAAGAAAATCAATGTGCAGATTCTCTTCTACCCTTTTAGTCCTTTTGTTGTATACTCTAAAGGCTTTACTAGTGGTAGAGTATCCAAGCAAATAACCTTCATCAGATTTCCTATCAAATTTGCCTAAGGAATCTAAGGTGTTTAAAATGGTCAAGGGGCACCTAAAAGGTCTCATAAAACTAATACTAGGTGATTTACCTATTAATAGTTCATAAGGTGTCTTATTTTGAGGTTTGGTCACTAATACCCTATTCAGTACATAGCAGGCAGTATTTACTGCCTCTGCCCAAAATGGGATAGGTAAAAGTGAGTCTGCTAACATAGTTCTAGCTGCCTCAATTAAGAATCTTGTTGCTCATTTTAGGACCAAGCATATCGAGATTCGATTTTATTTTATCAGAGATTGCTATGAGAAAAGACTGATAGAAGTTATCAAGATTCACACAGACTCTAATGTTGCAGACCTTCTCACTAAAGGATTTGATGTCATAAGATTTAACTTTTTGGTGGTTAACATTGGGATGTTATATCTGTAGCTATATTTGAGGGGAGGTTATATGTACACTAGAGAGTAAATATGATGAATACTTACAACTTTGTACTACTAGTACAAAAATTAATACTGCTAGGTTCAGTTAGTACTGCTGTGTACATATTGATTGGTGTGACTGCTAGAAGCTTTCTATGAAGGGAGGAATATGATGGTAGTGTGTTCCTTCAGTGTTGGTTGTAAACCACACAACAAATGGTCATCAGTTCACCATGTCTAACAGACTTCAAGAACTGACTAGTCCAAAGCAAACGGTTTTGGTAAAGACTTCTCAAATCCGTTTATGGTTGATAGTTTGCCAAAAACTATAAAACAGTCCAATGACCCGCCTCTCTCAAGAGGTTACACACTTGGAAGTGGGGAGGACAGTTTGGAACTTAAGGAATTAATGGCAAACTATACCCAAATTGTCTGCTTTATGAGGAAAAAGAATAGAAGATTTGATGATTTGCAACTTGTAGATCCTTGGTAGTTTAAGGGGAAGTTTCATTCGTATATTAACTTCAGGGGAAGTTTATGCTTATTTGGTTTTGTCATTATCAACTAGGGAAAGATTGTTGGGAATTATATTTGAGTTGATAAAACAAAACAAGAAGGACTTAAAGGAAAAGGACCTAAATCGACAATAAGAGATTCTTCAAGCTGGTGGAGTATATTCTACAAAAGATGGAAGATATCAGAAGATACTAAAAGATATGCTCAAGAAGAATAAAGATAAAGATTAAAAGATTTAGTTTCCTTATTGTATTTATTATGTTTCCTTGTAAACCTAGATATCTCTAGTGTATAAAGAGATATAGGTTATAGGTTTTAGACATCCAAAAAAGAGTGTTAGAGATGTAGACGTCTATAGAGTTGGTGTAGCCTCAGGTAATCAAGGTTTTCCTTGATCCCTGTTACAGTTCATTGATGTAACCGTATTATTCTGATTAAATAATATTGGGGTTGTGGTGAATGTTTGGTAAAACCTTGTTACAATATCATTGTTCTTATGTTAATTCCGCTATATATATTTTATGTTCATTGATGTTGTTAATCCTAAACTAAGCCTAGATCTTTAAACTCAACAAATATTAAATAGACGGCAAGTTCGTGTAATTCGTTCATGACTTAGGAAATACTTGCACAGATCATCACGAGTGTGATAAGGCAACAGGATCAGAGAAGCAATCTAATGAGTAATGCATGATTAAGTAAATACATTATTTTATCATAAAGTTATCACCAGTAGTATATATTATATTTAGTTTATTAATTAGTTAAACAAACCAACCTCTAAAACCCATGATTTTACCTGCTTTCTATAAAATATAAAAATACAAAAAGAATCTCCTTTCAATCTCGTAGATCTCGGTTAACCTCTGTTCGAGCCTTCCCAACCTATTCCCCTAAAGAACGATAACAACCCCCGAGTCTTGCCTATACTACACTACAACTATTAGGTACACTACCTAGGGAGTTGTAAAACT
Source organism: Tanacetum coccineum (assembly GCA_026074375.1). Taxonomy (NCBI): domain Eukaryota; kingdom Viridiplantae; phylum Streptophyta; class Magnoliopsida; order Asterales; family Asteraceae; genus Tanacetum; species Tanacetum coccineum. The sequence continues at coordinate 12,994 of BQNB010128261.1, read as the reverse complement.
TCGTGTAGAAGTCTTTACGACAACTGCACACATCAATGATGTTCTGCTTCGATGGCTATTTCGCATGCATGACAGGTGTTTCCCATTCCGGTTGGAATATATATTTTGTTAGTTTTTGTCTGATTGGTGCTGTCGAAAAACGCTAGCAAACTAGTAAGCCTGTTTTTTATCATTTATGTTTGCGTATCTCGCTTTCAACAGCTTTTATGCATGCCGGTTTGTTTCGCCCGATTCAATTGGCCGTTGGTGTTATTTTGCAGCTACAATTTCTTTTTTTAAAACAGGCTATGATGAACTTGAATATGTAGGCTTGGCAATATGGATTGCTTGCAGCCACATTTACTGAACTGAGACATTGTTTCCGTTACTTTATATTCAATAGTGACGCGGTAGCGACGGTAACAGTCATAACCGATTTTGTGTTCCGCTACGTTGTCTTCGTGTTGCACCAAAAACGGACAAAATACATCGTGCCGCTAAGTAGTATCTCCATCTCTTCTTTCAATTTCCATTCATACACCAGCTATGTGTATCTGAACATATAAACACATACGACTATTTCCACCACTACCGTCTCAAATTGTGATATACATATCTACAAGTTTTATAAAAAAATATAAAAGCGCCACAAACGGTCAAGTACAATGCATTTTGTAAAGAAAGATGGGTTGAAGATAATGTCGTGACAAGCAGTTCGGTACAAACAGTTTTCTCGCCGCTTCCTCTTTGATTTCCCATCTTTCTTTGTAGACACGCATCAATAAAGTATGTTTGGAAATCTTATATTATGGTAAAAAAAATAGAATATTATATTAACTCCTATCTTTGCAGCGTTTCCTTTATGTTTTGGATGGCGATGATGATTCTTAATATGTAGGCGCGGCGGCATAAATTGCTTGCAACCACATTTATTGAACTAAGCCTTTGATGAAAAAGTATATAAAAGGGATTAAAAATGATGTTCGGCATCCCGAGATATTGACCATAGTAATCCCTGTGCTTCTTTCACATGTTCGAAGGTTATTTCTATGAACGACAAGTATGTCATTTGTCTTTGTGGAATGGAATAATTGTTATTGTTGTTTAGGAGTTGTGGGCTGTTGTTGCTAACAACATGTTGCAACCACATAAGAACCTTAGAGGCTCTGGTGTATATTTCTAACCACTCTAGGTGGTTATTTGAGATTCTCGAATATGATAATTTGTATCGGTTGCGACATTCTTACATAACTGCCTAGAGTGGTTAGCTACTGCAGCCGGGTTCTTCTTTGTTCTACATTATTATGCAGTTTCACTTATACAACGATGATGAATATAAGTCGCTATGGTTAAATAAATTGAAGTCTGTTGCTTGGCTAGGTAACTAATCGTGTATGCGGCTGTGACAGACTTCAATTTTCTCATAACCTTTGCTTCAATTACCCTTACAACTTTCTCATTTAACAAATTTTATTTATCAAATATGTAATGATTTCTTTATAAAAAATATACTGATTAAAAACAAAATGAGCCAAATATTAATATGTTTTTTATATACTGTTAAACTGTCTAACAATTTACAAAAGTTGTCTTTCGCTTTTCGTTTAGCCAAGTAAGAATAATAAACCACATGAACAAAGCTGTGCATTTTATATAACTATGATATGATTATTAGAGCTTTATTTTAATTATTAATTAGAACTTTTTTTAAATCCGTAAAATTAACATCATAATATCATGTATCAAAAGTGGACATCACAATTTCATGTTAACGCTTTCATAAATAAAAATGAAAAAACTTTAAGGTTTTTCAAAGCATGATGCAACATATAGTGTATGATAAAAAATTGACATGTTTTATTATATTTTGGAAAGCAAACACGTTGCAACAACAAAGTTATACTATGTCTGAAGAGTAATGCATTTCCATTTTTCGTAAAAAAAATCATTGGACTTATAGGATAACATAAAGAGGGAAATCGGAGGTTAAAGGGTTGTAACTTGTGATTCCAATGACTATAAAAATGATGACTATCAAAATTGCAGTGTAAATCCGTCCATGATACAAGTCAAGGGAAGAACCATATCCTACTACTCATAATCAATCTTTTAACTAAAACCCCGCTTTATAATCTTATAATGTTGCAAATTAACTAACTATGTTGAGCTAAAGTGATCAAATCGACAAAGCTGCAAATTACCTAACTAAATTTACTAGGATAATCATGATTCACAATAATAAAAGAGGCGTTTGGATAGCTAGTTCTAAACAGTCATTTCCATACACATAAAAACCACAAAATCCATATAATACTTCTTACATGAAATCAAAATACTTAAAATCCAACATGAAATTTTAGGAAAAAGACATCAAACAGATAGAACTTGTTATCTCTTACTTCTGATGCTTCTTTTCCTTCCTAGTCTTACTAGGACCATGATACTTTTTGAGTGTTCGAGTTTATTTATGGCATGAAACAACCCGCAGTATGGGTATAGCTTATTAAAACGTTACAGAAACATCTCCTTGAGTCCATTTTTTACCGCCAAAACATATGCCCAAAATATTTTTTTTTGGGCATATGTTTTTTTAGTCCAAGCGTATCTTGTCTTTATCACGAACAAATTTCCTTGGTTTTTGGCCTCTAAAAAGAATTAAAACAAAAATAAATAATTACCGTAACAAATTTTGTAGAGAAATTATACACTTACAGAAGCACAAGATGATTCATGGTGCGTCTTAACGAATGAAAAGCTACCCTTGACTATTTTGCAATAAAGGCATTTAAATCCCCACTCATTCTGAGTTTTGTTGTTGCCACTGATCCCAACTACACCATTATTCTTTCCAGTAGTATTCTTCTTGTTGATCTTAATCTGACCATTTTTTGCCCATTGTGTTAGTGTGTATGTTTTTTTACTATATGTTTATTATGGTATTGGTTGAGTAATTTGGGGTACCCATCTTATTCTATTTATACCTTCATAATTTTCATTTTCATTTTCCCCCTGTCTTAACTTTATAATTTCAATCTTAATCCGAAACACCACAACTTACATAAAAGAAAAAGAAATTGTTTGGGGCTAGTTATATCAAACGATATTCTCAATCACGAGTCTTCTAATTACACTTAACATGTCAAGTTATAACACAACCATACCAAATCAAATAAGATAATAATAGACTATTAGGTAAGTAGGTCCTGCCCATCTTATAATGTTGAATTATGTCATATTTTGGTGGCATTCCATACGAATCAAGACAGAGGTAGATAGGTCCTTCTATTTACACTTGTAGTAATTGGACTAACTAACATGTGACTTGTAACATTTAACTTACTCAATACCGTTCACTGTCATCCTATTAAAACACATCAAATCTATATAAAAAAAATATATGTGTTGGACCATTGTCTATTGTTGCAGCGCCAAGAAAAATATGTGTTGGACCTTGTTGATTGGAGCTGTTGAACAACGTAGAAACCAGAAAGTTGATGTGTTATTAAAAGGATCAATGCAGCATTGGAGACATTGGTCGAGGTTTTAGAGCAGACTCTTAACCATGGGTATTGGTTAGATCTTTGCCTTTTTGGAAGAAATTCATGAACCGGTGAACTAGCCAACTCTGGACGAAATCAATGACGAGCTCAGAAAAGTCCGTCGTGAGTTTCAGGTGCTTGAAAATGTATAAAAAGTATAAAAAGTTGCATACTAACAACTACACTTGCTCATAGTTTGTAACATTTTTATTTTTTATTTTATAGATTTGATGTGTTTTAATAGGATCATTGCGTCGGAGACAGTGGCCGAGAAAGTGATGTTGTTGACAGTGAGCGGTATTGAGTAAGTTTTCAAGTGTTACAAGTCACATGTTAATTAGTCTAATTACTACAAGTGTAAATAGAAGGACCTATTGATTCGTATGGAATGTGATAAGTGTTAAATTGTATACATTAAATACCCAGGATTTCGCCAATAAAAGCCAGAAAATATGCCAAAAGATAGAAATATGTGTGCTTTTTGTTATAACTTGACATGTTAAGTGTAATTAGAAGACTCGTGATTGGGAATATCTTTTGATATAACCAGCCCCAAACGCTTTCTTTTTCTTTTATGTGAGTCTTAGTGTTTCGGATCAAATTGAAATTATAAAGTTAAGATAGAGGGAAAATGAAAATGAAAATTAAGAAGGTATAAATAGAATAAGATGGGTGCCTCCAAATTGCTCAACCAATACCTTAATAAACACGCAGTAAAAAACACCCACACTAACACAATGGGAAAAAATGGTCAGATTAAGATCAACAAAAAGAATACTAATGGTAATAACAACAAGAATAATGGTGTAGTTGGATGAGTGGCAACAACAAAACTCAGAATGGTGGGGATTTTAAGTGCCTTTATTGCAAAATAGTCAAGGGTAGTTTTCATTTGTTAAGACGCAGCATGAATCATCTTGTGTTTCTGTAAGTTTATAATTTCTCTACAAAAGCTGTTACAATACTTATTTATTTTTGTTTTAATTTTAATTTTAAATTTTTTGGAGGCCAGACCCAAGGAGATTTATTCGTGGTAAAGACAAGATACATTTGGACCAGAAAAATATGTGCCCAAAAATAAGATATTTTTTGGCACATGTTTTGGCGGTTAAAAAATGGACTCAAAGGGAGGTTTCTGTAATGAATTAATAAGCTATACCCATACTGCGGGTTGTTTCATGCCATAAATAAACTTGAACACTCGGGAAGTATCATGGTCCTAATATGACTAAGAAGGAAAAGAAGCATCAAAAGTAAGAGAGAACAAGTTATATCTGTTTAATGTCTTTTTCCTAAAATTTCATGTCGGATTTTAAGTATTTTGATTTCATGTAAATAGTATTTTATGGATTTTGTGGTATTTATGTCTATGGAAATGAGTGTTTGGAACTAGCAATCCAATTTATTATTGTGAATCATGATTATCCTGGTAAATTTAGTTAGATAACTTGTAGCTCTGCCGATTTGATCATTTTAGCTCAACATAGTTAATTAATTTGCAGTATCATAAGATTATAAAGGGAGGTTTTAGTTAAAAGATTGATGATGAGTAGTATAATATGGTTCTTCTCTTGGCTTGTATCCTGGACGTATTTGCACTTGCACTGCAATCGTGATAGTCATCATTTTTATAGTCATTAAATAAATAAATAAAGTTAAACACATACCTGGCGGGTCTTAGTGATGATGTCTTGTAATGCATTATTTTTTATTTGCATTGAATATAGGTGAACAGGTCTCACGTGCGCGCTGATATTCCGACTGATCTTGCATTCTAATGCTTTTCGCTCGTCTGAGACTCTTAATTTTGTTCTTTAAGGTAATAACATACGAAGCCACTTAATTATTAAGCCAAAGGTCATGAGTCAATGTAGCTCAATTTATGAGAATAGTTTTCTACTAGATAATATGCCATGTTTTTTTATAACCATTCACAACATAACTCACTTTTGGTGCTCGACCTTCTAACACGTCACTAAAAACAGGAGATCAATGGAGAACATAAATATCATTGCACGAACCTGGTGTTCCAAAGAAAGCATGTCATATTCATAAGCTTGTGTGTAGCAGCTTCTAAAATGATGGTTGGCTTTCCACTTCTTCATGCGTATTGTCTAGCCCATGTTGTAGGACAATTTTTTCCATTCCCAATGCATGTAGTCAATGCTCCCTCGTAAATTTTATAAGCATAAAGTTCGACATCTTTCAAACTCATTTCACTCGTTTTTCTACTATATGTTGTCGTGTAAGCAGCGACCCACTTTCTTTCGTTTTCGCTAAGCGTTTAAAACGATCTTTCATCTGATTTTCATTCTGAGGGCCGATATCTTTTGGGTTTTCAGCTTTGGTGTGATCATACATTTGACAAATTCTTGCCCACATCAAAGTTTTTCTTTGATTGTTTCCACGGCTTGGATCACTACTAACATGACACCATGCTAACATCAGCGCTATATCTTCTTTGGTTTTTCATTTTGCAATTTTTTCGGTACATGTGCTTAGTATTTGAGATTCTTCAAACAAATTTCTAGAAATACGCTTTGAAGTTTCATAATTTGGTATACTAGGCATTTGATTTAGCTCCGGAAAACTAAGAGTTTTTTTGAGATTGAGAGTTTAGAAGAGTTTGGAAATAATTTAGATGGTTGGGATCCATAATAAATAAACTAGATACAAGAAGGTTAAAAAACTAGAAATCAAGATATGAGAATGTGTATGTAACTATGTCAATATTGACTAGTTTTATAGAGAATTGAAAACTGAAATTAATGATATCATTATTATTTAAAAAAATAAAAGATAATATACATTATCTAAAACTTTATCTATCACATGTAAAATCCATTCTAATTAAAGTGGGAATATGAATGCCCATTAAGTTGTGCCATGAGGCAAGCTTGAAAGTAACATTTGAATATCATAAAGTGAACCAATCGGTTGGTATAGAGCATTCAATTTGTACTTCTTTGAATTTAATATTTCTATCTAATGGCTTGTACTTGCAACCAGGTTGCATCAAGGTCATGAATAAACATAGCCTTAGGGTGGAGGGTGTTCTGAGGGGTTTTCTCTCATCACGTGAGTTATATTACTTTTTTATGTAAAATATTTTTGTTCAACTTTCTGTTAACTAAAGGTGATCGCAGTCCGAAAATCGGACTGAACCGACCAAGATCGGACCGAACTAAAACCGAATTTGTCCAAAACGCCGGACCAAAATGGTCTGGCCCGGTCCGGGTCGGTCTGGGTGATTCGGTCTTCGGTCTGATCTGGTCTAACAAAGCATAATCGTCCGGTTTTTTGTAAGATCGGACCGGACTGACCGGACCGAGGACTGAATTTAAAGAAAAGCATGAACCGAGGACCGGACCGAAATATGTTCGGTCCGGTCCGATTCTGTCCAGTTTTTGATCCGGTCCAGTCGACAGTCCAATATGCTTGGCCCTACCCTTAACCATTGCAGCACATTTTTTCTTTTCCATTATAGTTTTTGTATTTTTTTTATCATTTAAAAATACCCCTAATACACATATACCCACTACAAAATACACACAAAAGAGTTAAAATGATCATTCTTTTTCTTGGAGGTTGTGATTTTAGCTTGGGGCTATAATCCCGTTGGCATGTCCTTTTCACATTTTGTTGTGTTTTTCAGTAACATTGGAATTGGGCTTCCCTACGGAAAAAGATAAAAAAAAAAAAAAAAAGTGACTCTCGTGCAAATTCCAGTCACCCACACCCCTCACACCATGCTCTATGGATTTGTAAATGGTTCATTAAAGTATGTTTTACAACCTCTACAACTAATCTCATAATTAATTATTATTTTTTTTACTTTTTTTCTTTTTTTTTTTTTTTTTTTTTATTACACGTATACAAACCAAATACTACTTCACTCTAATCTTTTATCATTTATCAAACAACCCCAAACCTAAATATATAATATTATTTCTTTTATATTTAATTTAATTACTTTAAATTTCATATAAAATTATATATTAAATAAAATATTTACTTTATAAATATATTTATATTTATAAAGTGACGGTTTTAATAAAAAATATTTGTCCGTTTAAGCGTCCGCGTTTGTTTATTTGTCCCGAAAAAAAATAAAGGAACGAACATGAACAAAGCTCCGTCATAGTTCGTCCAGTTCATTTACAATGCTAGCAACAAATGACTTATTTAATTATCAAGATTTGAGAAAGTGTATGAAAATATGTCAATATTGGACTCGATTTATAGATAACCCTTTTACTTAGTAAATGAAAACGAAAAATAGGGACTTTTACATTTCAAAAAAAAGAATATTTTCTTATTAGGGATGATGCTTCTAATTTTTTATTATTTTTAATATATGTTTATTAAAAAGCTTAAATACTTCCAAAGTTGGCATTATTTTGGTGGAGAAATCTGATGGAGAAAAAAAACACATAAAAATATACATATCAAATTTATAAAAACAAAAACTTGAAAATAAAAGGAGTAATTAATAAAATTTTAGTGGTTTAATAATTTTAAATAAATCATATAGAGTTAAGTGTAAATTTATAACTTCACAATTTTATTATAACTTAAAAAAAACAAATAACCCCTTAAACTTTCATAACTTATAATACAGAAAAATAAAAATTATATATATATATAATATATATTTTTATATTTATATATTATATACTATATATTATATATATATATATTATATATATAAATTGAACTTTGAATCCAACCATTAAGTGAAAATATTTAATGGGTAGTCTACCGATCTTTAGAGGAAATGACCAAATATGTGTTATCTGAAAGTGGTGATATTTGAAACCGGAGGTGACGTGCTGACATTTTTTTCTCCATTTTTTCTAACGGGTTGTAATTTAACCCGCGCGTTGCGGCGGGGGCAGCAAGGTTTATGAAACTTTTATTTACATTTGAGGCTTTTTAAAATTTGTTTTATATTTGAGGTGTACAATGCATGGGTAAGTCGTTTTTTTTATAAGTTATAGAATCTTTGGTACTTAAAGGACTTATTTTTTTTTTACATTTGAAGGGTGACACTTGGTGTCTTTTTAATTTTTGCAGGCCCAAAAGAAAGGCTACCATAATTTTTTATATATTTTTTTATAAGAACATGTATTTAACTTTAATATTTTTTATAAAATCGTACGCACGTTTGAAGCATATCAATAATGGACTCGTTTTGTTCGTAATTTAAAGGGTTGTATTTTTCATTAAAAATGCGCCACATATTTGCTACATATTGATAAACAAAACTTAGTTATATAAAAAAGTCGTAATTAGTTATTGAGGGCCATTTTTGTAATTTTTTTTGTTACTAATTTTTTCCGATACAAAACACTGTACCACTTTTAAAATATTTTTTGTGTGAGTAACATGTGGATAATTAAGCAAAAAAGGATATAAGCCCAACAAATAGTCATGATATATGGCCGGAACGTACATTAAACTTCAACATTTTTTATAAAATCATACTCACGCCTGGAACATATCAATGTTGGGCTCATTTTATTGGTAATCCATAGGCATTTGTGTCCGTATATTTTTTATTTAAAAATTTAACCCACGCCTACCACATAATCTTTTCAACCTCTCTTATCTCTCCTCAAACAAAACACAGATCTAGATCATCCCTACTAAGTTCCTTCAATCTCAGTTCCATCTTTCATTCATTATTATAAAAATACAAAATCAAATCTACCAAGTACCAACTAACACTACATCAGTAGTACATCCAACCTTATATCTCCATGGCAAGAAACGAAACACATATGTTTCACCTTTCTTTCTCATTAAACCGAGCCACAAACATAACAGATATCCTTGTATTACTTCTTCTTTAATCCAAAACCGCAACCGTACCCTACATATCTTCCTTAGTTTCTGCTTGGTTTGAATCCATTGGCTTCAAGATCTTATATAGGTCTCGGGTAGATATTATTTGTGTTGTTTCATTTTTTTTGTTAAATAAGATCGATGATGGGTTTGACATGTTTCTAAGAGATCTTTGATGGTCTTTACATATCCATTATAGATACGAACGAAACATAGCACTGAGATCTTTATAGTTCTTTTAAAGTCCGAGTCTTGGTTGAGGGTTGAGATGAGAATAGTTGTTTGTTCTTCGCTGTGATGGAGATCGGTTTAGGATAGTTGGATTTGTTGATTTGATTGTTGAAGGATTTGACGTGGGGTGTTTGTTAAGGTTTCTTCTTGTTGTTTCGAGTTTGTCATCCTCTCTTTTTCTGGGCCATAAGACAGGCCAAACTAAGCCCAAGTTAGTGAGTGGAGCCCAAAAGTGCACCGACCACATGCGGATTGATATATAGAGTAATTCTGCAAGTAATTAATGTCTTAGATATTACAAATTTTATATTACTAGATTAATAATCCATCCACATTACCTTAATAGTCAAACTATTTAGGGAGTTGTAAAGATTTGGATGCACTCTGACCAACTTTTAGACCGTCATTTTTTTGTTTTTAATTTTTTTTTACAAGTTTACCAGTTTGACTGTATAACTCAAGATAGCCATCTCATTTATATATATATATGCGTAGGCTGTCTCCTAAATTATCCACTTGTCTTTCCTTGAAAAGAATCACTGCAATTTTTTATTTTTCGAATTTACCAAAAAATAGCTATTTTTGGTTTGAACACCTATGTTTTCAATTCTACTTGCTGATCATTACTCGAATTCTCCACATTTTTTTCGGATTATGTTATTGTTTGGGATGTAGTTGTACATCAATCGCCAGTAATATGGCCACTGATGTGTTTGACATCTTTTAATTGGTTTATCTTAATTGAACAGGGAGTTTTGGATGGAAAGTATGACGACCTATCAGAACAGTCATTTTACATGGTTGGAGGAATCGAGGAGGTTATTGCTAAGGCCGAGAAGATTGCCAAGGAATCTGCTGCTTCTTAGACCAGTCAACACCCTCACATTCTTTGCCTTCTCAAATGTCGGTGCGAGTTTATTTTGGAAAATTTATCGGAATTTGTTGTGTATCATGTTATGGAGATGTGGAGACAAGCTTGAAGTTGATCCTCTAGCAAATCAAATCCCCTCCACCCCTTGTGTTTTTGTCATCAAAAGAAGAATAAAGGGATTGAAATGTTTTAACGTGGAGCTTTAAATTCTGTACATTTTGTGCTAATCTTATTCCCCAGATTTCGAAATGTCTTCCAACACTTTTATATTATATATTATATAAGGTGGTATTCGTTGCAATTTTGCAGTAATCTGTTTAAATATGTTGGCACAACTATGCCTCTCACAGTTTGGCAATGACAGATAATGATCAAGTTATAAGCTTATTGTAAGAAAATGGTAGGTTTATTCTAAATATCGTTCATGTTTACAATAACAAAGAACATAAAATTAAAGAGATTGGATGAAGTACAAGTAAAAGCAGCAATAATAAAAGAAGGCGGTAAACAAGGCTCGTTTTTAACACGATTCTTTACAATAAATCCGTCGTTTGTTTATCACGATATACTGGCCAAAGCACTGGTGGAACTGAAAATTCATGGAAACGATGGCGAGCTTATTAACCTACTGGAACGAAAATCGTTTGTATGGGGATGATAATTTTCAGTATGAAAAAACTAATGAGGTTATGCTTTTATTCATACTCAGAAAGGAACCGCAACTTATTCTGATTTCGTTTGTTTTTTCTTCTTGCCTCTTTTGTTGCAGGAGGAAAGAGGTTACCAAAAAAGTGTGTTTGTTTTTTTGCAGACATAAGTGCTAAAAATCACTTCTTACTTCTTCAATATTTCAGACATAATCTTTCACTTCTTCAACACCACCTCCCACCACCACCACCCAATTTTTTACTTTTTTTGCGTATTCGTACGTTTTTATCAGTTTTTATACGTTTTTATACGTTTTCGTCCGTCTTTTTACGTTTTTGTCCGTTTTCTTACGTTTTCGTCCGTTTCATACGTTTTTTTATGTTTTCGTCCGTTTTTTACGTTTTCGTCCGTTTTGGTAGGCTTTCGTACGTTTTCTTTCGTTTTCGTCTGTTTTTCGTTCGTTTTCCTCCTTTTTTATGTTTTCGTCCGTTATCTTACGCTTTCGCCTGTTTTTTTACGTTTTCGTTCGATTTCTTACGTTTTAATCCGGTTTTTTACGTTTTCGCCTGATTTTTTACGTTTTCTTCCGTTTTCTTACGCTTTCGTTCTTTTTTACATTTTCGTCCGTTTTTTTACGTTCTCGTCCGTTTTTTTCGTTTGCGTCTGTTTTTTACGTTTACGTACGTTTTCCGTACGTGTTCGTCTGTTTTTAACGTTTTCGTTCACTTTCATCGGAAACGGACGAAAACGTAAAAAACATATGAAAACGTGTGGAAACAGACGCAAACATAAAAAACAAACTAAAACGTGCAAAAACAGACGAATACGTAAGAAACGTAAAAAGAAACAGACGAAAACGTAAAAAAACGGACGAAAACGTAAAAAAGAGACGAAAACGTAAAAAAACAGTTGAAAACAGACGAAAACGTAAAAGTACAGACGAAAACGTAAAAAACGGACGAAAACGTAAAAGAAAAGACGAAAAGGTAAAAAAAAGGACGAAAAGGTAAAAAAAACGTACAAAACGTAAGAAAATGAAGGAAAACGTAAAAAAACACGAAAACGTTATTAACGGATGAACACGTAAAAAACAGACGAAAACGTAAAAAATGTCAAAACGTAAAAAAATAGACGAAAACGTAAAACCAGAGGAAAGCGTAAAAAATGAAATGTTTTGCCACCTCTAAACACTAGTGAAAAAAGATAAAGAAAAAAAATGAATGAAAGAAGTAATTTAATAGAACAAAAAACAAACGGTTTTTTTCATGCAGATGAAGACTTTAAATGTAGCTCTTCTTCTGCAGACATAATTTGCAGATAAAGAGGTAAAACCTCTGGAAAAAAAACCTAGTCATTTACCAAAAACAATAAGGACTGCATATTTGTGATAAACGATTCTGAAAATCATCTCCGGGTCTATAATTTGATTAATTTCCATAAATAACTCAAACTAATTAAAAAAATTAGCTAAAAGGAAAACGAAATCTGCTGTAAAAATATTCGCGCACAATCTCGATTTTGTATTCATGTCCACAGATTGCATTAGTATCAAAGAGTGACAAAAGTCACCGACCATAATACCATATTCTCATATGTTTTACGCATCTCTTAGAAGAGAAGAAAAGAATAGAGATTTTTTTTTTTCAAGTTAACATGTTCGGTGCAGTGGCCTTATAGCTATGCTATATGGTTTTTTTATTCTACCCATGACACGGCCAAACTACACCCCTTCCTTATGTTATCCATCCCATGCCATCCGGATCACATTGACTAATAATGTTTTTTTTTCTTCTAAATGAGTGTGGTATTTTTAGTAGTATACTTTATTATATGAATTTAACAAGTTTTTGAAACCCGCGCTTCGCTGCAGCAAGTTTTG
>BQNB010128260.1:2933-19309 GCA_026074375.1 Tanacetum coccineum | reverse complement strand
GATATACTTAAGGCTGCGCGTGATCGCCAGAAAAGTTATGCTGCTAAGAGGAGGAAGCCTCTAGATTTTAGTGTGGGTGATTTTGTCTTGCTCAAAGTGTCGCCTTAGAAAGGTGCGGTACGCTTTGAGAAGAAATGGAAACTAGCACCTAGATTTGTTGGAACTTTTGAGATTATTAAGAAGGTAGGCCTTGTGGCCTATCGGTTAGATTTGCCTGAGGAGTTGAATGGTGTTCATGACACGTTCCACGTGTCGAACCTTAAGAAGTGTTTCGCTGATCCAACACTGCAAGTACCCTTGGATGAGATCCAAGTTAATGCTAAGTTGAATTTTGTAGAAGAACTGGTGGAAATCTTGGAAAAAGAGTTTAAGAAGCTGAAGTGTAGTAGGATTGCCTTCGTTAAGGTTCGGTGGAATTCGAAACGTGGTCCTGAATTCACGTGGGAACGTGAGGATCATATGAAACTAAAGTACTCGCATTTGTTTAGTGATGTTAGTAGCTGAATTTCGGGTTCAAAATTCTTTTAAGAGGGGTAGAATGTAACATTTGCCCTTTTTGTGTTCTGAATATTTCATTTATAGTCCTTTGACTATTTGACTTTTGTCAGTTTATTCAGATAATGTACCGTGTTGACGGTGGTGATTTTATAAACATAAGATACCATTTTCTTCCCATAATCCTTATCATTTCATTTTCAAAAAAAACACACACCTAAGAGTGTGTGTGTGTGTGTTCGTCCAACCTCACCAACAACAAACCACCATAAAAAAATCCAACTTTGATCGAGAACGTGATATTCCGGGTTGATACGAGTATTTGGGGGTTCATTTAAACAACGTTTGGGTTGTCCGGTTCGTGTCGAAATATAAAATTTGAAGATTTTCTTGTAAGTTTTCAAATTTAAATTTTGTTTGTCCTTTTGGGTTTATTTTGATGCATAGATGTTAGTTGTACAAGTTGATCGTTGTGAAAATCGATTTTTGGAAATGAAACGAAAGAAAAAGGGGTGTTTGGTTCGTGTATGGTAAAAAGAAAAAACAAGGTTTTTGTAGTTTTGATGTTGTGGTCGTGATGGTTGAATAATATATGATGCTAGAATGCTTATTTTTTTATAGTAGCTTGTATGGCTTATTCGGGCTTATTTTTAAGCTATTTCTTGGCTTATTTAGGCTTGTATGCCACGTGTAGATTTCCAAAATCACTAGGAAAGTGATTTTGATTATTTTTGTATTATGGCGTATGTTGTGGACTATTTTTGAGGCTTATGGTAGTAACCAAATGCGATACGTAGCTCTATAGCTTATTTTCAAGCTTAATATACGTATTTTGAAGTTTATGGAACATCCACGGCCCAATAAGTCCATTTGAGCTGCGGCTTAATGGGAGGGCTTATTGTAGTCCGAATTAGTTTCTACATATAAGTATATACTTATATATGCAAATGGACCTTGGTTTTGGACTTGGATTATATTTTTGACTTATAAATGTCCTAATGGACCCTTGTTGGGCCTTAAAGCCCAATAAGCGATATTTAGTAGTTATGAGAATTTTGACGGACTTTTGAAAGTGGAAATGTATTTACGAAGTGATATTGAATGATATTTTGGGAAAAAAGTGTTGGTAAGCGTTAAAGATTGAGATTTTGGAATTTTGTCAAAAAGTGTCGACTTTGTGAAAAATTATTGAAAATAAGGTTTGAAACCTTGGAGAACGTTGTATAAACGTACGGGTCATGTCGAAATTTCATAAAAAGTTTATACTTAGAAATTTTCTTAAAAACATGATTTTTGATTTTAAATAATAAAATAATATTTAATTATTTTATTTATTTAATAAATTCACTAAAAGACAAAAAATATAATTTTTCTCGAAACTTATTTAATGTGTATAGTTATACGTAAACGTGTCATTTTCAACCTGAAAATGATATTTGAGTATCTAAGGTTTACCGGAATGGACCTTGTCAATATATTTATAATTATTAATTATAAATATCTACTTATATTACTTATCTATTTTCTCTAAATAGTATAAAGTATGTAGTTACCAGGAATGAGATTGATTGATTTGTGGAGTTAAGTCGTCAACCACTCACACCACAAACTGTTTTGGGTAAATATGTACAACGCGTCTAAAACACTATGCATCAAACGTGAGGATTGTTTTGGAATTGGATTATTAAATTGGAACATTAACTGGACTAGGTCGTGTGCGGGCGTCGTTGCATTTGCTTGTGTGATTGAGATTGGGTTGCTAAAGACTTGCTTGAGGTGAGTTCTCGTAGCCCCACTTTTTACTGGTTTTTCCGTTAGGGGAAAATGATACTCAAATGTGTTTTGAAATGTTTTGAATTGATCTGTGCGAAATGTGGTTTTGTTTTTGGGACAAGATATGTGCTTATGACTACTAGGTCAATATTATGTGTTGATTTACTTGCATGTACTTTGTTTGGCATGGCAAGGTTCTATGTGGTACTTGCATGTGCTGTGTTTGGCATGCAAGGTTCTGTGTGGTACTTGCATGTGTTGTGTTTAGTATGCAAGGTTCTGTGTGGTTCGCCCTAATATAGTGATCCAGCTGGTAGGCCCTTTAGGTGCGTTAGTGATTTGGGAGTTGCGATTCCGGTTTTATTATTGGATGTTTAGATATGACTAGCGGGGATGCTATGTCTTGGATTGTTAGCATATACTCACTGTCATATAGCACTATTGTCCACTGTTGAAATATTGGCATATCTTTTGGGGTTTAAGGTCAAACCTACGAGCTCACCAACATTATTGTTGACGTTTTCGAGTATTATTTTCAGGTGAAGTGAAAGAAGAGTAGTTTGGAGATTGTGATATCAGACTTAGAAGTATCCCGTGTGGATTTTTGTTTGAAGTCTTGCTTGCTTGTTGTTTGAATCTGGTATTTAGATGTTTTGTATTAAGTTTGGATTATGGTCCCCTATGTGGGCAGTTGAATAAGTGTTAGAGATTGTGGATTTTAGTAGCGATTTGGGACATCCCTTAAGTTTGTTCAATGTTGATGGTCTTCATAGCACTTGGAGTTTATGCAATGTAGTTTTCTCTATTTATGTATCTTGTGTTATGATTGATCATTATGTTTGCGAATATTTCAATAACTGAGATATTCCGCCATTTGTCTCTTGGATGTGCTCTTGACAGGTGTTCATCTACTAACGCTCAGCTGAGCGGATAACTACAATTATAACAAATTTATCACTTATATTAAACGTTTGTGGTATTTCTCTATTCTCTAAACCTAGTTAGTACTATCAGAGTACGTACCTCTTCTCTCGCATAACAAACATCCGACAGTATTGCTAAACACCAAATTGTATAGATTCCTACATCTACATACTGACATAAAGAATGTGAGCGTAGGAGCTCACTTCACTTAAAGTCCTAAAAGACTGGCACTCAGACGAGTATAACACTTTATACTTCCTAATATTAGTCTGCTCCTAAATTAACACTACTATATGCTAACTAAGTCAGTTCACTGTTCTATGCATGATACCGTTAACTAATTGAATACGAACATACATCGTACTCTGAGACATAAACTCTAAGGATTTACCTAAATTTGAGCGATCAAAAAGCATACTATACCACTCTAAACTACAATGACGATTGCGCAAAGATCAAGCGATCAATATAATTCATCGTTGACCCTCTGATAGAAATATCTATGATTTATTCTAACACAATTGAATATCAAAAATTATGCAAGAAAAAATGCAGACACTATTCCTGGATGTGTCTTAGGCTATACGCCACATGTCAACAACACCAAACATTCTGCCTATGTGCGCATTAAATATGCGAGAGAGAAATGACTATAGACCCAAGTTGATACAATTGATATGATCGAACATAGAACTGCAAACCCTTAGTTAAGACACACAACTAAAATTTGATAACAACATACAAACAAAGCAAATTCCATAGAATTCGAGATAAAAACTTGATATAATTGATAATCTTATGAGATAAACAAATCTAAACAGGTTCACTAGATCACTCGTAGCTATATGGCTAATAAACCACAATAAGGGGAGCGCGTGCGAGTAGCGGGAGAGGAGAGAGACGTATATAAGTGCACCTTAATCAACAGCTACGAGATCCATAATTCAATCACAATAAAAAGTATTAAACAATGATAATTAACAAGCCACGCGAGTTAACTACTAACAACTTGAAGTTAACGAGAATTGATATACCCAAAAACTGCGCGAATGAATACGCGTGAAAAATAACAAGTTATTTTAAGAAATTACACGTTTCTCCTATGGAATTAATCATGTTGCTCGACCATTCTTCTGCTACTTTTTTCTCCTCTGAAAATAGACTTTTATGGTTTAAGGTACGAGAATATGATTTAGCACACCTAAAACTCGTTTTTGATTTTTCTATTTGTAGGGTATGGAATATGGTGTCATCGGCCGTATCCGAAAGTCTTAAATAAGCGCTATCGGGGGTTTCTTGGAGTAGGGATCACGTTTGATATCTTCCAGAATATTTTATTTCCATATAGCTTGAATATAGTGTATTGCCTTCTTCTGGATACGGCGTATTGGATCTTGTTTCCTTCGTGGCCTTTGGTGAGTGCAGGCACATATACGACGGTATATTCCTTAGATGGATATGCGTTAATGGCTTCAAATAGTAATCTTAAATATGCTTCGTTTAAGCACCAGGAAGCGTGCCTTTTAGTTAATACTTCACCACGTACTCCATAATTACATCTGCATTCTTAAAATACAAACGATTAAGTAACAAATTTCTTATGCAATAATTATAACAAAATGGGTTAATTACTGGGATTAAATGATGCTATACAATAGACGTGATTTGATGTCATCAAATATCCCCCACTTGAATCCTACTTGTCCACAAGTTTCCTTTAGAATTTTATAAAAATGTATCCTAAAGGATTTTTCCGTTTAAAAAAAGCATTTTATTTGATCTATTTACAAGTAGCCACAAAAAACCAAACACCTCACAAAAATAGAATAGAAAACATCGAACACCAAAATCACTCACCTAATCTATTGTGGTAACATGTAACTTTAATTCGCGATCAATTGCTCAGTCTTGACGAGTATTCTATCATAGGCTTGGCAAGAATACACATCCCCACCACTAGAGATAAGGAGTAACTAGTTTATAAAGGTAAAATGGGTTTTTTATTATAAGGCTTAGTGTTGATCATTCCTTATAATCTTTCAACCAAATAGTACCAACACCAACAATAGGCAACTGAAGCACACTATACAAGGCCATAACGACCGGAATAGGACAAGTGTGTTCGATCATATCCTCATTCGAGTTTAACCAAGGGTTAGGATGAAGAATGATATAGGGTAGGGATCTTCTAACTTTCACCAATAGTAATAAACCAATAAGGCAGCTAAGACATGCATACACGGCCGTAACGACGGAATAGACATACATGCTCGTACACCTCCTCATTCGCGTAAAACCCATCGCTAATGATTAGGAAAGGGAATTAAAGTGTTGTTAAACAAAAATTACGAAACAAATAGATTAGGTCCAAGATATAAGCTGCTAGACACTTTTTTCTGACCGTTTACCATGATAAAGACACAACTATTTAAAGACGTCTTGATCATAGATCAAAAACAACAACCAAAGTTGGCGTTCCCATAACGGTCAACTTCCCAATCATCCCATACTTTACATGCTTTTACAAAATAAGTGGCGATATCTACCACTTTATACAATACTCTACATTGTTGACTTATAAGACGTATCAACGACTAATCGATCCTTCATATAACTCCTTCGGTAACGTTCTAGGTGATGTTATGTAAAGAGAGAATCGATTATCTTCAAACTTTCCTTCTCTTTTTTGTTGCGATTTTCTAATTTTTTTGATTTTTTTTGCTATACTATACTACGAAACTCGGTGTAATTTCACCATCTTCACGATCATCATAACTCCGGATAATTCCTTTGGTAATTCTTCATTCTTCGGACGTACCAATAATTGTGTTGGTAGTAAAAATACATGAGTTTTGACTAATTTATACATTCCCATTTGCAATGTGCAAATTTATTCCCAACCGTACCAAAGATAGAAAATTGACACAAGACTCGGGAAATACATACTTTACACTTTAAGCAACTAGCAACTGATAAATGGACATAATCTAACTGGGTAGGCTAAGGTGTAAAGGTGTAACGGAACAAATAGTTGGTGTTATTCCTAAAGGATTGGCTCTATTAGTTTTTCTAGGGGTATCTTACTCTTAAGATGAGAGTAAACAAAAGGGTTTATACGGATTTAACTAACCAGTGTAGTTAGTTAATAAACAACATATAAAGGCTTTTTGGGTGTAATCCTAAAAATTTACCAATTTAAACAAGTTACTTCATCTAAATCCATAGTACTCATTATTGTGGTCTCGAATAGATATACCAAGCCAAGTTTTAAAGTCTACAACATCACTGGCACACTCATATTTTATAGAACTTGTTATTGTGTGCGGGTTATGTATCAAGTAATTTCATAAAAGTATGCTTGAAAAGAATTTAAATTTAAGCATAATTTAAGCATTTTAGTGTAAAAAATAGGACAAGTATCATTCTAATTCCCATCCCCCCACTTGAATTATACAACGTCCTCGTTTTATAGATAAAACATTAAAAACGGGAATTTAAAAGAATTAGAATGAGAAACTCCCCTGATATTTTGCTTGGTAGATTCTCCAAGTTGAGTTTTTTAGCAAGAACGTGTTGAACAGCCGTCTTGAAGTTTCAAGACTCCAACAATTCAAAATTTCCAGATCGTATATTCTCCACCAACATTGTCGATTTCTTTTCTTTCAGCGAGGTCCTATGTAAAATATAGGAAAAACATGCAAAACCATATCTTGGGTATCTACGGTTATTTTAAATAGGCTAAATAAAACTGTACAGGAAATCAATACGCCATATCCATAAACTAGAATATGTTGTATCAAGAAACCTGTAAAAAGTATCTAAATTCGGGTCAGTCTGTAGAATACACCGTATCATGTGCATGAATACGCCGTATTGACAGAACTGACAATAATGTTTAAAGTGCATAAAAATAAAGGACTGATAACGTCCAGACATTCAATACGCCGTATGGTATGGAGCAGATACGCCGTATTGATGTCTGGGAAGACAGACTCGATAAAAATAAATAACAATCCGGGTTGTCTCCCAGGAAGCACTTTTGTTTACAGCGAAGTCTTTAAGTTAGACTTTTTCTTCAGCTCCCACACTCTTGTAAACACTATCTCTTCTCAATTTTGCTCTTGATTTGCATAGCGTGCTTGGTTTCGTAACATATTCACGAACTATGGTGCTGAACTTACTACCAGGCTTGATTCTATCATGCATAAACAAGTCAAAATCATCATACCATAATATATATGCAAAAATAATAGAACCTGTTTTAAAGTTAGATACATCATGAGATGAATAATAAATATACAGATAATAAAAACAAAAGATGAGGGATAAAGGGATCATGGGTCTCGCTGTTGCGGAGCTGTGGTGGTATTGGCCTCGCTAGTCCTATGTCTAGTGCGTCTCTGGTACTCTACTGGTGACTATGAATAACTCGTGTAAGGCACAACGACCCTGTCCATCAACCCCTGGAGTCTCTCCTCGGTAAGCAACCCAAAATGCTCAGCCAAACGAGCAACAAACTGACCTTCAGATATCATCGCCCCCTGCTTCCTCCCTGAAGAAAATAATCTCAAGTACCTAGCCAACAGATAAGGGACGTTGACTGAGCCAATGTCCATCCCTCTCAAATAAAATAAATTTGTCACGGCCACCTTCTCAGGTGCCTGACTCCTCCCAGCAATGCTACAGGCAATCAATTTGTGGCACAACCTCAGCATAAGATCCCTGATTAGAGTATAAGAGGGGGTGTGCCTAAAAATCCCCTGCAGACGAGATCCTGATCCAGTAAGCACTCAGATCCCCTTTGTTGAGGATCCGTCTCGCACTCTCAGTCCAATATAAACCAAAACCAGCAGTATGCATCTCCTCAGCTGTGTGTAATCCTAAGGCCAAAATAAACTCTCTCCATTTCATACGCCTCCTAACTCCTCCTAACTAAAATTGTAAAGCTCTAGCCGTGTCCAAATCAAGTACTGCCTCTCCAAACCTAAACGTACAAAAGAAATTTCGAAGGAGATCGTGACCAATAGGACCCTAATATCAAATAGCTGCCTCTAGGCTTGGATAGTAAATACACTCTGCCCCTGAGCATCCATGTGCTCCATCAGCATCCTAGTACTCAATCCCTCGGCCATTAAATCTGGTAATCCCCCAAGATCGAATACCTGAACCCTATGCACCTCTCTCCTGTATATCCTAGTCAAGCTCGTCTTAAAATCCACTATATCCGTATTAGTGTACTGTAATCCCTCATACCTAAGGTACTTTGTGTCTTTGATCTCTTAGTGGAAGAGCCATATCTGTAAAATCAACGAGATTAGCACAAAGTTTATAAATTTTTAAACATTTTGTTTTTAGGGTGGATACGACGTTTCGTAAATAGATACGCCGTATAAAGATCTGTCTATTCAATACGCCGTATGGATAGAAATCTGTTAGCCTTAAAATATTGAGTCGAACAATGGAAGTTCGTTCATAACTATATTAGGTCTCGATCATTAAATTAATATACGTTGTAATAGGCTAGACGGGTAAACGGGCTCTTATTTGTAATCTAATCGGTCACGTGTATCGGGCGAAAGCCCAAGTAAACCCGAGCCCGGCCCGTAGAATTACTAAAGGCATGCAAGCCTTTTAGTCTTAACTATAAATACCCCTCTCCAAGGATGGAGAGGGTGTTGGTCTCATTTGTATTTTTGTGTGCAAGGTAATCAACCATCTCATTTTCTCTCTAGTTTCTCTCTCTAAAATTCTTTCTTTATCTTCTCATCTTATTTATCTTATTCAAGTATGAAGTGAAGGTGGTTTCGGGTTACCAACATTTGGTATCAAGAGCCAAGGAGATAATAGTTAGTTAGGTTCGTGTGATTTTTTTTACATTTTTTTTGGTTCGAATTTTTTTTTCATTTAAAAGTGATTTTAATCTTTCTTTCCATTCAAGGTTTTATCTTGTCTAAGGATTATAAGGTATTAAGATTCATTTTTAAATTTGTTAGTTTTGATTTTTTGTGTTTTTATCATTCTCGGTAAAACTTTTAGTTTAAAAGAGGACATCGAAATTCAAGAATAGTACATCTTCCGAAAATTTGAAAAAAAAGGGACACCGAGTTTGTTATTTAGATAAAATAAAAAAACGATTTAAGTCACCAACCAAAACCCCGAACAGTTTATATAGAAGAAAAGGTAACAATTATAAGTTTTTTTATTCCCCAAAAATTTTGTTTCGTTGTTCCGAATATATCTTGTGGAAAAAATATAACCAAAAGATGTGTTAGCTCAATTGGTTAGTCTGCGTATGCTAACACTTGATTCGAAAGGTCTTAGGTTCTATTCTTTCTAGCGTCATTCTTGTGTCATTTTTTTATTATTACTGAATTTGGGATTATTCCGAATTTGAGTAATATTCCGAGTTTGGGAATTTAAAACATAAAGTGATTCTAGCTCAATTGGTTGAGACTTTGGTCCATTAACGAGAGGTGCTTAGTTCGATTCTTAGCAAAGGCATATTTTTTTTGTATTATTTGTGTTGCTATATCGAAATTGTAGTAGAACTTTGAGATAAGTTAATCGAATTTAGTAATAGTACACACGTTTTTGGTTCTATCAAAAAGTGTGTTCTAGAATTTCATTTCATTCTCGGAAGTTAGCATAAAAGTTGTAATAGCTACACAATTTCTCGGTTTTATCGAGTTTTGTGTTAGGAAAGGTATTATCGAATTATTGTAATAGGACATTTGTTAGATAATTCTCGTTTGTAATTTTTCATTGATTTTGATCGATATTGTCTTCAAGTTCTATCCGAGAAATTTGTCCGACAAATTCTACCGAGTTTTGCTTTGTCCGAGAAACCTTCCGAGTTTGCTCTATCTGATATCTTACCGATTTTGTTACTGAGTTTGTTACCGAGTTTATTACCGAATTTGCTTTACCGATTTTGTTACCGAATTTGTTACCAAATTGGTACGCCCAGCGATTTTAATTAAATTGTTAAATCGAACTCTGTAACATCAAGACAAAACCAACAACGGATACACAACTTTATCATCTTAAGATCTTACATAATCCTTTTCACTTCATAATTTAACAAATCATTCATCAGACAACTCCAATTGTAACTTCCACAACCGACAGTCAAATGCATAACAACATAATGGCAGCTGTTCAAGGTATCGGTCCACCAAAGCGTGGCAACAGGACAAATGCACAATGGCGATCACGGTTCTACGATACAATTGATACAAGAACCAGCAAATGGTGATGCCTTAAGGAAGTGCATTCTCAAAGTCATGACCTCCAACATTGTCACAACACCAGCTGTTCCTTCAACCATAGGATTCTCCACAGCGGAATATTGAACAAAACCAACAGTCGAGAACAGTTATGAATATGACTCCTGAAAACAGAGCTATTTTGAATCAAAAAAAAGAAGTGATTCATTTTGATAATTGACTGGAATAGGAGAAGAAATATACTCATCTGTTATGTCATGTCAGACAGCTCAAGAAATGTGGGAAGCCCATCGTAAGGCAACAACAAGGTGAATCCCATCAATATCCAAGATGACAAGACAAGACTTATTTTGGGAGTTTGTCAAATCCCCTTCTCACGATGGTAGAAATAAAATGAGTCTATACACACAAGATTCCTACAAGATGAAGAATGAAATGATCATAACACAATTATGACGATATGCTACGATGCAAGACAATGTTCAATATTCTTCAACCACTCAACCAGAATGGACCAAGATAGGTAACAATTGTCAGCAACAACACAAGTTGAATGAAGTTTGTCATATCACAAAAACTCTTTTGACATTCTTAAACAATCCCAAAAGGGAAGTTAATGAACTTCGTGCTGAAAGAAATGGCCAGATAGCAACCCATTAGCACATGTTGCTACTGCTGAAAACAATTCAAAGACCCTTATTAACCAAACAACAAAACCTCACAAATCAATATGCACCAACAACAAAAAGCATCACTTTTCCAACCATATCTCATGCAACTACAAGATTACAAAGGCAAAGAGATAAGCAAAACCAATAACACCACCACTGAGTCAGCTTCTGAAGAAGACAGTGATCCTGAACAAGCTCATAAGGATAAAGACAATGTAAAAAAATTTGGCTCTCATTGCAAAAGTCATCAAGAAAACTCTATAAACCTACCCAACAACAACCTCAAAAACTTCCTCAAATACCAGAGAAACAAGAATGAGTATATTACTCCAAGGGTACAAGAATGAGCAAACAAACTGGACAGTTTGGAATCAAGGGTAGTGAATGTTTGTTGGGCTAGAGAAACTGAGGTGGTCCAGTAGTGCAATAGTCTAGGATATAGTGTTTTAACTGCAAGGAATTTGGTCTCATTATGCTAAGTGGTATGTGCTTAATTACGCATACCCTTTTCCATTAAAACCGGACTTAAATAACCAAAAACCGAAAACCAAAAAATACATTGTATTTGAAGTTTTTAAACTATATTGTGCAGGAAATGGATATCCGACAAAAGGACGAAAAACAAAGCCAAAAATGACAAAACCGATCACGGAATGGAAGAGCGTGAAAAGACAAAGTCAAATCGAAGCCAAAAAGTCAAAGCCAAAGTCAACCGAAAAAGACAAAGTCAAAGATCAAAGTCAATGTCGAAGCCGAAGAAATGTTAAATGAGCTCACTCGTACCCATCTAATGGGCCGGGTCAGCCCATTTAAACATTGTATGAAGACCTTATAAACCCTTAAGGCTTAAAAAGCCCACTTTTTTTATATATATAACAAGGACCAATAATTGCTTACCCTGGCCCAACTGTTAACCCATAACACCCTTTAACATCGATAATCAAAAAACCGTTTTTTAACCTTGGGGGGGGGGGATACACCGTTAGTCCTTTTGAGGACTAACAGTGCAAACCCAAACTCAACCTCAAGGACTAACGGTGCCTAGTACAGGGACGATGCTTGCAAAAGACTATTACACTTTGAGGGGATGTTTTTGCCCTAAACCCAAAACTCCACCCCTGCGTTTATAATCAAACAAACAGACTCCCCCTTTCCCGCCAAACACCATAACCACTGTTCACCATCCCTACAATCTCTTCACACCTGCAACAAACCAACAAAAACCATAACTCTCATCTTACCCCACCCCCACATGGCATAATGTACACTGTGGCAATCCTAAACCCATTTATTGGATAAGGAAGAGAATGGCTAAGATTGCTTAGATTGGGGAACACTCAAAGATGAATGGCTCAGATGGTTTTTGTTTCCCTCCTCACAAAGAAAACACAACAAAAACAATGGCTATGAAGACTCAAGACCTAGTTAGTATAAATAGATCCTTATGTATCTTAGAGGGTGTGTCGAATTTTTGTTTAAAGTGAAAAACTTGTAAAACCTGAATTTGTACCAATCTTTATTATATTGCAATTTACATTTTATGTCATTTAATTTCCTGTCTTTTAAATACTTGGTTTTTAAATTACTTGTCATTTTTAAGTTTTCTTAAATATTGTGCATATAAGCTTATCTAATCTTTAAAAACATTTAAAACATTTTGAAGGAGCTTTTGAGACATCAAGAGCTTGAACAAACCTTTGTTTTCATTTTCTGCCAAAAAATAAATAAATAAATAATAAAAATAATAAAAAATAAAAAATAAAAATAAAATAAAAATCTATGAAAGAAGCATTGAAGCAAGGTTTGACAAGGACGGCCTTGGGTTTTAGAGCTTATGGTAAGCATTAGGATTGGATTTTAAGCTTTGAAAGCTTGTTCACTTGTCAAAAACATAGGACCCTTTGTAAGTATCTTTTTACATTTTGCTTATTTCTACTATTCATCTGCTTATTGTATGCTTATTGCTGCTTATTTAAGTTCTTTATGCTTGTTTGTGTTTGTTTTATGCTTATTTAGTCTTTCATTTAAGTTGTATGTAAATCTGCCTTTTATTGCTTGTAGAATGCTCATTTCCTTTTTGCTTATTTAAATGCTTATTTGTGTTTGCTGTTTGCTTAATATTGCTTAAAAATAGTTGTTTTTTTATCTGTATTGAAATACCCTAGCTTAAATCCTTTTGGACAGCCTTAAAAGCCCTTTTTAAAAACTTAAGGGGGTGTTTGGGTCAACTGTCAAAACGGGTCATTTTGAGTTTAAAAAAACTTTGGGTCATTTGATGATCTTTGGTAAGCCTTTTAAACCTGTTTTTAATTTGTTTTTAAAAAATTTGTAGTTTTAAAAAAATTGTTTTTAAGTTTTCTCTACTTGGTCTTTTGAAACTGTTGGATCAAAACAAGTTTCACAAGCTCATTTGATTAAGCTTTGAAAACTGCTTTTGAAACTTGTTTTTAGTCCCTTTTGAGTGTCTAATGCAGTGGTAAAGAAGTCTCTTTTGTTCGTTTTTTGTTTTAAGTCAAAGTGTCAAATTTGTTGTCAAGCAATTTTTGTTTCAAAACTGTCTTTTCTTAAAGCCCTTTTATCAGATAGTAAACTTGGCTTTTAGCTTCTAGTTTTTTGTGCACAAGACCTTTACAAGCTTATCTCTATCTGTTTTAACTCCATTTTAATTTTAAAGCTTATTTGCCAGCTTATTTTATAAGCTGGCTTTTGCACTTTTAGAAACTGCCAAAGTACCCTGGTGCTAAACAGCCTCTTTGACATAAACTTTCCTAGCTTATTTGTGATTTAATTTTTAGGATTTTAGCATTTTTAGATAGCCAATAAGCTATTCTAAAACCCTTAGTAGCCTTAAGCCCTAAGTCCACCTTATATATGACTTATTTTAAGCCCAAAGTTGCCATCTTGACTGGTTGTATGCCTAGTTTAGGCTTATTGCTTATTTAGTTTTTTGTGCTTTTCTGGCTCTCATCCCTGGCGTATTTCTTGTTGCTTCAGCTTATTAGGATTAGATAACTAGCTGCCTCTGCTTATTTTCTTAGCTTATTTTACCTCTAAGTAGCTTAATTTATTTCCTTTAGGACCTAGTGTAGCATAGTTAGTCTGCCTCATTGTAGCTATTTTCTCCTTTCTCATTTCTTATTTATTTGTGTTTATTTAGTTTTCTTAATGCTTATTTAGTATAGATATTAACCCGAGCTTGCTTATTTTTCCCACTTTCTTTGCTTATTAGTCATAAAGCCTTAACTAGTTAGCTAGATTTTTCCTTAGTTTAAAAAAGTAGCAGTCTGCCTACTTATTTGCCCTTTTCCCAGCTTATTGTGAGTTTTGAAAAAAGTCTTTTTTTAATGTGCTTAATTTTGTGTCCTTTATAAGTTTTAAAAAAAAAGAAAAAAAGTTTTTATAAAAAGAAAAAGGTCATGATTCGACCCATGGACCTCCCCCTTTTCAAAGCCACCCACACTCACAAACTCATACCGCTGTGCTACAATAGCTCATCCGGTATGAGTTTGTTTCTTTAAATATATAAGCCCACTTTAGCCCATAAGCCATAAGCCTGTTATAGCTTTAATAACAACTTATTTATAAGCTAAATTTTTAGTTTTAAATTTTTCTTAGGATCTTTATAGTTTAATTCATTTTCCCTAAATTTTTCAGAATTTTTTATAATCGTTTAATATTTTTTAACATTTATTTTCTTTAAAACTGTTTTTTAATTATAATAAATTAAATAAAAATCAAAAAAATATTTTTCTTTTTTAGAAAATTTTATTTTGTCATATTGCACTTAGGAAAAATAGAAAAACTTTCGTAGGGTCATTTTTGCAAAATTTTATTTTTTAAAGAGCGGGTTTCAAGCCCGGTTCTCGTTTTCTTCGTTTTTCAACTTTAAAAAGTCCCGTTTTAGAATTTTCTTTAATTTTTATTTTAAATTAGTTATTTTAGATTAGAAAAAAATTAAAAATCATTTTAGGTTTTAGTTTTTGATAAAAAAATTTAACTCGCGTTTATACGTTTTAGGATTTCATTATTCTAGCTTTCGTTCTTAGGTTTTCCTTAATTATTTTTGCATTTTAATTAGAAAAATCAAATCCAAATCTTTGTCATTCAAACATCAAATATCAAACCGACTCTCGACTTTCCAATTCACTCCTCGTTGGGACTACGACCCGGGAATATCATATACTACTCCCGGTTTCATTGATTTTGTGGATTTTGATCCTTGTTATATATTTATATTTATTTATATTTATATATTTATATAAAAAGGTTGAATTTACTCCAATCAATTTTTGGCGCCGCTGCTGGGAAGGAGTAAAAGCGTTTTTTGTTTCGAAGTTTGATTATTTGTGCTTGAAGATTGTGAATATTTACTTTTTATTATTATAAAAATCTAAAAAAAAACCAAAAAAACCAAAAAGATAAAAACATTGTCTTTAATTATCAATAAAAATCACAAGTTGGTAAAAGAACACCAACAAATAATACTTTCAACTGAAGTATTATCCATTAATAAGTTCCCGAACCAAAGAATCAAAAACTTACCTTTTGTGTCACTTGCGAGGTACGGTTCACCTTTTAAAAGATAAACAAACTCAAAGAGGGGTATAAGGCGGGTTGTTCCTAGGAACTACGACCCTAAAGGAAAAAGGTTTTTAATAGCTTCGCGCTTTCCTATTCCTCCGCTCCTTTGTGCGTTTTTCTTTTCAAAGAGTTACCGAGAAGCTTGTTGATTATTAGGCTAAAGTTGTCTTTTGTCTTATTTCGTTGTCCGTTATTAAAATAAATTGTGAATTCATTTTTGATAAACCAAAAAGAACAAAAAAAATTAGTGTAATATTTCTTTTTATATTTTAGTGCATGCGCACTCGTTCTCAATCTCGTAATCTTAACCGTCAACAACAACAAGCCCCACCGGATTTTGTTGAACCATTTAATCTTGAAGAACCAATTGAAAATCCAGCCCCTCCCATAGTTACGATGGACGATAATCGTATTATGGCTCAATTGCTCGAAGCACCCACCGAGGGTTACGAGGATGCCATCGTTGTGCTCGAGATCACCGCGGATAACTTTGAGCTTAAGCACGGTTTGCTTACCCTCGTTCAAAACAAGCAATTCTTTGGACATGAAAAAGAAGACCCTCATGCTCACATCCGTTATTTCAACAAGAGTACATCGGTAAAGCTTATGCTTTTCCCATTTTCCCTCAAGGGGGCCGCCCGGATTTGGCTTGAGAAAGAACCCCCTCGATCGATTCTAACATGAGATGATCTTGTTTCGAAATTCA
>BQNB010128259.1:0-19309 GCA_026074375.1 Tanacetum coccineum | reverse complement strand
CAAGCGTTAATTAAAGTTATGTCTGATAATGTTTTGAATGTGTTTTTATGCTTTTTCAAAATGTTACATTTTAGACCCTTGAGTATGAAAAGTGGCAAAATATACCCTTGCAGTTTGCACTTTTACTAGTTTGGTCCTTCAAGTTTAAAAAATATACCAAGTAAACCTTGCACTTTGAAAAATGACATAATAGACCCCTGTAGTTATAACTTTGATAAAATGACATTTTTAGTCCTTTTAGTTATAAGTTTCTAAAAGTTACGATATATACCCCTTGCATGGATAATATTTACAAAATATGTCTAAATTATCATGCAAGCTTATTTTAACATTTCAATAGACATTTATAAGTTATAATAAACTAAAATATGAAGATTTAATACAACGCAAGTTTAAAATAACAATTCGTTAAGCTAGGAAGCAAAACGGGTCATATTAGGGTTTTAAAATGAAAACACGCAGGTTTTAAGTTCAAATTCTTTCATGACTTATCAAAGAACTTATTTTAATGATAATTAAGCTTATTGTGATAGATTATAACCATAGTTTACAAGCTTAGCTTATAGATTAAGCAAAAACATAAAATTAGGGTTTCGGGTGTACGGTTTTGGATCAAAAAGGTAAAACACATAGGTTTTTGAGTTCAAAGCTTTATATTATGATTTTAGCATGATCATATGAACATTATAAAGGTATGAATACAGAATATAAGCTTAGAGAACCTGGTCTTGATCTTATAGCTTAGAAACGGGTCGGAATCGAGACTTTTAGCTTTGTACGCCTAGAATAACGACTCACGGGCTTCGTTTCTTGATTTGTTTTGCTTCCTTTCTGTACTTGAGCCTTCTTAAGACCACTTAGGAACTATTAGAGCAAAGGATTGCTTATGTGTAAGGGTTATAGAGGAGGAAGTAGGGGATGAAGAAAAATGAAGTGTTATGGTTCCTATTTATAGTCGAACTACCCTTAGGGCTCAAGGTAAGCTTTCAATCTGAGTTAGGACAGGGTGTATAAGCTAGGTAGGGATGTGGAGAATCTAGTGTATGAGTTGTAAATCTAGGAAGTACTTTGATGAGTTATTTTTGTTTTGGTGATGTCGCGACTAAGCAAAGAAGAACAAAGAACCATGTGATGGATTTTTAAACTATAAATGAAGTAGATATTTAGGAGAGGTGCTTGTAAGCAGCTAGGGAGGTAAGGTGCTTGTCATTGAGGTGCTTGGTTGCAAGAAAAACTTTCAAAATGGGTCACTTTTTGCAAAGGTTTTTTGATTTCGGGTACATTAGGGCTCAATTAGGGTTTTCACCTTAGAATTCGTGTACGTTTGATTAGGAATGATAAGGTAACTGATCCTAAACTTAAATTAGGATATAATCAAAAATTTTATAGGTGTTTATGGGTTAAAATGGTAGAAAAAATGAGTAAAACGGACAAAAGTTTCTAATGAGGCCACAATTAGGGTTTTCTAGATATATTTCTTAGTAATATAAAAAAAATCATTGTTTGTTAATATGGTGAAATAATGATGGAATGTGATTGATAATGTTGTAATATTAAAGTTAGTATAACTTAATTGAGAGTTTGGTTATGGGTTTACAATTGATAAAATCAAGAAACAGGTCATGGATTTAGAAACTAGCTCGGTTTTAGGGTTTAGGATTTTGAATTAGGGTTTTGAGTGTAAAAAGATGTATGAAAGTTTATGAATAGAATAATTAGGGTTTACACATTGTATATTGAGTGTAGTAGCTTGTACACAAGTGATGGTGAAGAAATTAGAATGAAAACGGAGGTAAAACGGCTATTTTTAAGAGATTCATACTTAATGACTAGTATATTTGACTTTTTAAGACTAGTACTTTGATTTGAAGAGATATTATTATTATTTCAAATGAGATGTTATGTTACATTGAAAAAATGCTTTTAGTAGCTGTGCATTCACTTTAGATGATAATCCTTCATGAATTAGGGTTTTAAAGGCATACATAACGTTTAAAGCCCGTTTTGATATAACGTTGCGAATGGTACCTTATATGAGTAATGTACTTTGTAAGAATGATATTATGATATTGACTTGATATATTATGATGATTGCTTGACATATATGAAGATAGGATTGCCATATGTAGGTTGCCTGAGCCCGTTAACTTTAGTTATGCAAGAAATGTTATACATTGAGATATTGGCAAAGTAAGTAATGTAATAAAGCGAAAAATTACCTTGAAAAAGGTGAGTTCATATATAATTGATAGATTGTACATCATCTAACTTAATAGATGGATATTTACATTTATGAAAATTACAGGTTGTTATAGATACCTAAGATGATTTTTATCTTTAGCTTTCTCGAGTTAAGGAGTGAGCAATTGCAAATATCGCATCTGTCATTACGGCTGTGTATGTGTAGTTTTGTTACCTTTTCTGGAGCATTGGTATCGATTTAAAATTATATGAGTGTGCCGGTGATTTGTTAATTCTAGAACTTGTGCTTGAAATATTTATGAGACCGAAGTAGGAACGCGTTCGCGTGTTATAATCATTTTACTGATTAAGAGGTGATAAAAATATAAATATAAGTAAACAATAATTTTGTTCAAAAAGATTTTTAATAAACGTGGAAAGTATTGTAGATACTACTAAGCTTTTCAGGAAGCTCTAGTCAGTATGCCACTGGGCCAATTTGTTCAAGGATTTTGAATGGTCTAATATATCGGGGATTAAGCTTTCCTCGTTTTCCGAATCGAAAGATACCCTTGCGGGGTGATACTTTCAACATAACACGATTGCCAACTTGAAATTCTAGAGGCTTTCATCTTACATTGGCGTAACTTCTTTGTCGATTTCTTGCAGCTTGCAAGTGTTGACGAATTTGCATTATCTTTTCAGTGGTTTCTTGAATTATTTCTGGTTCCGAGATTTAGCTGAATGCCGGAGTGATGTTAAGAAATGATTATGAATTTTAAGAGAGATGCAAATCATGTTGGATATAAATTTTGGAAATGAACAGATGGTGACTAGAGATTTAATCGTATGAAGGTAATGATGATAGTAAAGAAAAAGAATTTATTTGTACAAACGGATTTGAAGAAACTTGTTTGTACGAATGCCATACTTATGCTCATTCATTTATAATTTGTCATTTACAAACAGAGGCGTCCCAATCCTTGTAATTGAGAATTTATAAATTCATAGTTCGGAGGTTTATAATTCCTTATTCAAATGAAAAAGCGTCCTAATTCATTTCAATAAGATGATTATAAATCATCCTATTTAAGAATAAAACATGATATCAAAATGGTATTAGGTAGAAGATAAAACTATGAGAATGATAATGAGACATTAAATCATACGATACAAATACACAAATCACTTTTGGAGAATTCGGCATACAATTCCTCCCTTTTGAGAAATTTCAAAATTATTCTCAGATGTTCTGCGTGTTCTTTTTTGTTATAAGAGTAGATAAGAATATCATTGATGAACACTATTATGAATTTGTTTAAGTATGGTTTACACACTATTCATTTGAATAAGGAAATTATAAATCTCTCAACTATGGATTTATAAATTCTCAGTTACAAGGAGTTGAACGCTTCTTTTTATAAGTGATTAATTATAAATAAGTAGGCTTAAGTATATAACATACATACAAACAAGTTTCTACAAACAATCCCTTAATCATTATTTTTATTACCTTCATTATCATTATTACTTTCATCATCTGTTCATTTCAAAATCTGTATCTCGCGTGACTAGCAACTCTCTTACAAATTCATAATCATTCCTTGACATCACTCATTCCATGATCTCCGTATTCTAAAATTCTTTGTTATATTCTGCAACGTAATAACAAGGAAACACACAAGAATCTATACAATGTCAAATGATTTCAATACCACTAGGTATGAAAATTTTGACAAAGACTTGTGATATCATTCTTATTTGATGTTGACTTTTAAAGGTTAATGAATAACGATTCTTTATGATCAGAGTGGCGCAGCATAAGCATGGTGGGCCCACAACCCACAGGTTTCGTAAATCAAAGTATTTCATCCATCCAGGTTTTATCAGGATCTGAAGAAATTCTATTGACTGTCATCAAGAGGTGTGATCTTGAAAATAAGTAGACGTGTGAAAGGAGGTATTTATAATTATGGTGCGCAACATAATTATAAATGCAT
Organism: Tanacetum coccineum; assembly: GCA_026074375.1. NCBI lineage: Eukaryota > Viridiplantae > Streptophyta > Magnoliopsida > Asterales > Asteraceae > Tanacetum > Tanacetum coccineum. The sequence goes on along the minus strand of BQNB010128259.1, from coordinate 15,128 downwards.
CACACACGTGAACTTGTGACCTTGATTAACCTAAAAATCAAATTCATACCTAGTACCTACATCTATTCCCAAATAATACTACTACGACTTTCAGCTAAATCTCGGGATGAGATTTCTTTAAGGGGTGAAGACTATAACAACCCAAGAATTTTCATCAAATGCAAAATCTATTTTACTATTATCACAATTATACGGGGAAATTTTTCGCTTTATTACATTACTTGTATTGTCAATATCTCAGTGTGTCATGTAACTTGCATAACTAAAGTAGACAAGCTCACGCAACCTATCTATGGCAATCTCGTCTTCATATATGTCAAGAAAACATCATAACATGTCAATTCAATATCATCATATTCTTTTTACAAGGTACATTATTCCTATAATGTATTATTCGCAATGTTATATCTAAACAGGCTTTAAAATCGTTATCGTATACGTCTAAACCCTAATTTCATGAAGGGTTAATATCTAAAGCGAATGTACAAGATACTAAAGCTCATATACAAGTAATATAACTTCTCATTTGAAATATAAACTCCCTCTAAGTCAAGTATAAGTTTTCAAAGCACAATGTACAAGTCAGTAATGCACAATATCCAAAATAGTCGTTTTACCTCCATTTTCCTAAGAATCTTGTACAATCCATCAAGTACAAGTTACAAGCAAGTCATACACTTCATTTACAATCCATATTCATCCTCATTCCATGAAATTACAAGAAACCCTAACCCGAGCTAAATACTAAACCATGACCCGTTTCTTCATTTTTATCCATCATAAACCTAAACCAACACTCAAATAAGTTGTAATAACTTATTTTACAATCATATCAATCCTATTAAATCATTATTTCATCATTACTTCATCATATTATTTCATTTGTACGTAAAACGAATCCGAGAAACCCTAAATGTACCTAATTGGTTCATTTGACCCGTTTACTAGTTTCTAACCATTTTTAATCCCGAACAATCAACCAAGAGCTATTGTAAACTCATAAAATGAGTTTACAATTCATTATTCTTTCTTTTATCTAGCAATATACAAAGTTTGAGAAGCCTAAGAAAACCATTATAAACTCTATGCAAGCCTAACCATCCACAGGCTTATTCTTTCTATTTTGACCCATTTTAACTTAAACCACCAATCCATTTTCATTAGTAATCCTTTATACAATGCCTAGGGTCAGTATTCTATCATTATTGATCAATTACACACGAATTATAAACCAAGAAAACTCAAAGAAACCCTAATGAGTCCTATAATGACCTGCGGCCTAACTTACTCATTTTTAGCCCGTTTTAACCCAAAACCACTTGCAAATCTTCAGTTGATAATCCTTGGACAAAAACAATGATGGAATGTGTCCTTAATTCTTTGATCAATGTATTGAGAATTTAAGCCAAAAACAAGAATTCAAACCCTTATGAGCTCATATGAACCCGAAACCCATTCTTTTGCAATATTGACCCATTTTAAAGGATTCCTTTGCAAAATAACTTACCCACATGCATCCTAAGTTGCTTACTCAGCTTCTAAAACAAATATCTTCATTTTTTTTTATTAAAAAGCTTGACATGGCTCTTGTTTCTTCCTTTCTTTAGCCGTGGTAATACTAGGAACAAACCAACACACAAAGCTACTTTTATTAGCTTATACACTCATCTTCATTGCTTCTAACCTCATAATCTAGACCTTACATGTTCCAACCAGATTACAGTCTACATTGGTCCTAGTTTCGAAAAACACTATAAATAGGGCTCTTATGTGTTCATTCCAACTCGCACCACACCATCTTCTCTCTATAACCCATAGGTAGCAATACTTTGGTCCCTTATGATCCTATGATCATTAAATAAGTTTAAGAAGTGAATCCCTGAAGATTTGAAGCCCCGAGAACAAGATACAAGGCGTACGAGTGGAAATACTACCCGAAACGACACATTTCCACCATTTTTGCTCCTTGAAGCTCAAACCCAAGTTCTGAATGTTCTACTTCTGCTTCTACACTCTTATAATGTTCATATGATCCTAAATATACTCTTGTTAAAGTTTTATAACTCAATTCATGCTCATTTTCCATTTTGATCCAAAACCGTACACCCGAAACCCTAATTTTATGTTTTTCTTAAAACTAAATGTTATAATGATTAAATATTGTTATAATCTATCCTAGCATGCTTAACTAATGTTAAAATAACCACTTTATTAATTATTGGATGAATTTGAACTTAAAACCCGTGCGTTTACGTTTTGAAACCCTAATTTAACCCGTTTTGCTTCCTAGCCTAACGAATCATTATTTTAAACTTGTGTTACGTTAAAACTTCATATTTTAGTTTATTATAACTTATAAATATCTTTTGAAATGATAAAATAAGCTTGCATGGCAATTTAGACATGTTTTGTAATTATAATCCATGCAAGGGGTATATATCGTAACTTTCTGAAACTTATAACTAAAGGGGCTGAATATGTCATTTTATCAAAGTTATAACTATAGGGGTCTATTATGTCACTTTTTAAAGTACAAGGTTTACTTGGTATATCTTTTTAACTTAAAAGACCAAACTCGTAAAAGTGCAAACTCCAAGGGTATATTTTGCCACTTTTCATTCTCAAGGGTCTAAAATGTAACATTTTGAAAAAGTATAAAATCATGTTCAAAACATTACAAGACATAACTTTAATTAACGCTTCTCGTGCTTAACATTTCCAGATATTGATCAAAACACTTAAAACTGATTATATCGTATCACAAAACTAGGGAGCTTCATATTAAGGGGTTTCACCTTGGTATTACGTTCTGACTGAGTTGTTGGGTTTACGATTTAAAGTGCCCTAGCTTCTAATTACGTTTACGGAATGACTTACGAATTTTGATGGCCGAACAGTGATACATTAAATTCCAACTCTTTCAATCATATCATAACTCTTAAAACTAAAGTTCTAGAGTGCAATCTTCCTAAGACTCAACACATTTACTCAGGTTGTGTGACGTGGCTAATTACTATCATTTTGCTATATCAACATTCCCTGTTAAGATTGTGATAAGTTCGTCAGCTTTCATTCTGAAATATTTATTGCATCTGCCTATCAGGTGAGATTCATAACCTCGCATTTACTTTATTTAAATGTTTTATAACCTGCGAGGGGTATTACTGGCTTGATACAATACTATTTGATACTCGTTTATCTTATGACATGTGGATACTTTTCAAAGACTTTAAAATGCTTTTAAATTATGAATACTAGGTTTTTGCAAGTTTATATGCTAATTGATACACCATTAGAATTAATGTCCTAAGTTACTTTATGCTAAAGTCCCTCATTATCATGACCATTATCACTTACGGGTGATACGCGGAATTATGGTGGATAGATCTATCGGGATTGGATGAATCTGTTTGGTTAGTCCGGATAGGTAACCAAACACACTATATTTGAATTTCATAAGTATAATGGCAAGTACTTACAGAGGGCCATTATATCTTATATATATCAAATTATTTTTGGGTCTATATATACACTAGTCAGTTGTGTGCCCATGAGAAAAACCGTAGACCCAACTATACTATACAGATCATGACCAAACAAAACCAAACAAGACAATAACCCAGTAATACACGGTTCTATGATAATTGATTCGTTGCATTATTACAAATAAAGGTATTTAAATAACGTGGACCCAAGATAATAATCAATAACATTTTCATAAATAATATGTTTGTACATTATTACACTATGTCTTGTATTCAACTGTTTATCAAACCTTGAATTTCACTCAACTTTGTGTCTGACTTTTTAGCATGTTTTATCTCAGGTATTGAGCAATATACGGCACTGGAGGGCATTGGACTCGAAGATGGTCTAAATTGTTATAATTCACATTGTATGTAAACTAGATTTTAGGACCTGCCCTTTGTATAACTCTGTTTGAAATGAACTGTAACATTCTTTGAATAAACGTCTCTTTTTGGGTCGTTTTCTATGATTATGATTGTTGTATCCATGAAGTAATACCCTGGCATACTTACAGGCAAAGTCTAACTCGCTATCTAAATGTTATTTCGCCTTAGCTTGTTCGACTATTTCCCAAAGAATATTAGCTTGTTCTTGTGTGTTCCTAAGATAGTCTATGTGAACTTCCCTATTTTGCAATAACCTAGGAGGCAACGGTTTTAAATCAAGATTGAACATGCCTAGAGTAATAGTGGTGGCAGAAGGTGTGTGTACAACATTTTCAACAATTTCTTTCCCTTTTAATTTTTGTAAATCGTTTTTCAATGATGTTATCACAAAAACCTTGTCTTGAATTTGAGCTTTTAAATCCTCATTTTCCACAGATTTTAAGTTTAGTTTGTTAATTAAAGAGTCACTTTGTTCTTTATGACAAACACGTGTCCGTTTGATTGAGTCAAACTAATCTTTAAAAACCTGTTTCACATGATTAATTTCGTTACAAAGATGTTCATTCTCAGAAAGCAAGTTTGCCACACTATTTTCCAGTTCCTTATTTATGGGATCAAGATCACATTTATCAGGATTAACGTTCTCTTCCTTGGTATTCTCTCTCAAAGATTTAATAGTAGCCTTCAACTTACAAATGGTCTTGTCTTTATCTTGTAGCCGAGCTTTCAAATCATTGATTTCAAAATATTCTTGAATTTCAACAGCATTTTGATTAACTCAAGATTCATTGTTTTGAAAAACTTCTTATTGTAATTGCATTGATGCTTCGAGAGAAATACAATGTTTTTCAAGTTGTGAATAATTTTTCAAAAAATCATTATATGCTTGTTTTGATTTGGAAAGCTCAGCATCAAGATTCAAACACTTTTCACATAAATCACACTCTTGTATTTCCATATTTACATAATCATTATTCAAAGACATAGAATTCATCACAGTTAACATTACATCTTGAGACATGATTTTTTGTAGGAGTCAATGTAGAATACTAGTAATCTTTAATGATATTATGCAAGAACTAGAGAGAGAAGTGGGTTGGAAGGTTTCTAGAGAGAGAAAGTAATATTGAATATATGTGTGAAATGTATGAAATGAAAACAACCAACCACCCTCTCCAAGGCATGGAGAGGGTATATATTCTACATACATGGCCAGCCATGGGCCTTAACGGGCTTTCCATAGGCCTTAGGTCAGACTAGCTTACTAGACTAATCATATAACAAACTACGGGCTAAGACTATTACAACTTGGAAGTGACCGATACTTTTCTTTTTTTAAGGCTTGCATTCACCAAACTCACCTTAGGTAGTTCACTGGGAACATCCACTATGACAGGTGGTGTGTAAGAAGGTTCAATGGTAGGATTGAGCGTATGAAACCAAAACGCTTGTTCAGCCGATAATTCTTATTATGGAGAAAAACTTTTTCAAAATCATCAGTTAAGCTATTTAAATTTTCATAATCGATAGGTTTGTGAGAAATTTTCTTTGCAATAACTTCAGGATCTTTTGCTTTTTCAGACATTTTTGATCGACTCTCTTCTTTTTTTCTTTTTTTTTTTTTTTTTATTTTTTTTTTTTTTTTTTTTTTATTTTTTTTTTTTTTTTTTTTTTTTTTTTTTTTTTTTTTTTTTTTTTTTTTTTTTTTTTTTTTTTTTTTTTTTTTTTTTTTTTTTTTTTTATTATTTTTTTTTTTTTTTTTTTTTTTTTTTTTTTTTTTTATTCCAAATTTAATGTTTCTTCTTCATTAATCACATGCTTAACAACATGTGTATTAGACAAAACTTACACCATCTTACAAGGTTGGTTTTCATCCACTGAGATGTCCTTAGATAAAACGTTTTTGATAACCTAGAGTTGTTTATGTTATTTTATCATAAATCTCTTGTGGCTTTAGTTCAGATACATGTGCATTTTTTGTGAGCTGAGACCCACTTTAAAATGATATATCAAGTTCCTTAAAAAATACTTCTTTTCCAAAATTCAAATTTATTTTCCATATATTTATCTTCTTTTTCTTTAGATTCATTTTTAAAAACTGTAAAAGTTTTGAATAAAGATTCATTTTCTTTGATTTGTTTAGAAAGATGTTGCTCAAGTGAGTCAATTTGTTCTTTGATCCGTTTAAGAATCAATCATCTTTTCACAAGTACTTAAATCAATATTAAGACGTTGTTCAAAAGTTTTGACCATTTCCTTATATATTGATTCATTTTTCTGTTTGTTATTGGCCTTTTCCCAATTATTTACATGATTAATCATTTGTTCGGACATTTGTTCAATCACAGACAAAATCATTAAATCTTGTTGTGCCTGCAAATTAGTATCTTAAACAGTTGCCTGTTGTATTTCTTGCAAATATTAAGAATATGGAATGATATTGCTATCACTAGATATCTCATTATCTATAAAATCCATAACTGGTGATTGTTCAAAATCATGTAATTCATGCATTTTGAATATCCCATATCATTCAAATAGGTTTCTGATTTTGGGTACCTCTGAGATTACATGTCAGAACATAGTTGGAAATGTTGGGCCATCAGAACAGCTTATGCAGTCGTGAGAATCATCCAGTATGAATCATACGATATCGAGATCCTCAGTCTGGAAGCAACTTGTGAGGGGATGGGAGTGTCTGAAATTGATCTGCTGGAATTCTGGATCTGCAAGAAATGCGAGTTGCTCTCATCATCCATGTATTTTGTCCAGCTTCCTAAGCTTCTGCTAACATTGCTTTCTCCTTATACCATGTTGCATTCCTTGGTTACTTTGTCTGAGTGCATTGCCTAGCCATATGTCCTTCACCTTGGCAGTTGTAGCATTTAACAACTCTAGCTTATCTACTTGTTGTATTTCCCCTTGAACTAGTAGCATTCGGCCCTAATATGTTTGTACCTCAGAATAATTTTGCCTTGTCTCCCCGAACCTTGTTGCATGGTAACCAGACCATCTGGAATAGTGGCTTGGTTTCTTGGTTTAGAGGAAGTTCTGGTGATTATTGGTAGAAGGAATTTTGAGATAGCTACAGCGTTAGATAATCCATTGCTTATTGAGACAAGCAATAGATTCTTCTCTCAGGGAGAAAAATACAGGACAGCAAAACCTGTGTCTCCAATTGGTGATTCAGTCATAAAAGTATGTAGGGTTGAGGTGATTGATAAGCCTTACTGTGGATTACTTGTGTAATAGTTGGAGGTTTGATGATTTATTTGAGACTGAAATTGGGTTAATTTTTTTTGTGGTGGGGGATTTTAGTGGAATGGTGAATGATGAATTGAGTTTGTGATGGATAATGAGATGAGTATTGTTGATTAGGTTGAAATTGATCCATATTGTGTGAGGAAAATGTTGTTGAGTTGCAGGATTGTTGTAATAAGACTGATAAGTGTTGAAGTGAGGTTGTGTCATCTGCTGATTTGCAACGAATGCAAGTGGATCTTGATTGTGTTCACACATAATGCGGACTTCATTTGCATAGAGTTCGTGTTGTTCAAGATATGCATGAAGTTGATCAAAGTTGGAGGTATGCAAATCTTTAACTAGTTTGACATCCGTCACAAACTTACTCCATTCGGGTGGAAGACTGTTTAAGAACTTGGTATTAACTTGAAATTGCTCCATTTTCATCTTGTAGATGTTCATATCATTGATCAGCTGAGTAAATCGCAAGTAATACGTATGAAGTGATTCCCCCTTGATGTGAGTAAACTTATCAAATGCATCATACAGTTTACACTCTCTTTCTTGCTTTGTCAAAGATGTACCTTGCATCAGTAATTAAACTCTCCCATAAATCTTTAGCAACTCTGTGATGATTCACAAGTGAATATATATCAGCAGGAAGACCTTGAAGAATGATATTGGTAGTTTTCATATCACAATCAGCTTGAATTTTCTCAATAGCAGATAATTTAGCATATTTCTTTGTTCTGATCACACCGTTCTCTTCAACAGTAGGCCAAATGAGAGGACCATGTTCAACTGATTCAAGTATCATTCTTCCGTGCTCTCTATTTTGCATGTATGATTCCATTTGACTTTTCTAAGAATCATACAGGTCCTTGTCCAGTATAGGTGGATGATTGTCAGCACCGGAGAGTATCATGTACTCAGCAAGAGTATTCTTTTGTCCAAGTGAAATCATTGGATCCATTTCAATGTGATAAGATTAAAATGATCGGACAGTGATTGGAGGTTGTTGTGTTAAAGTGAGTTTTGATTAATGAGGTTTGAGTCTTTCGAAATCCACGGGATTTTACAATTCTTGATAAAACCAAGAAATCGAATATTCACGGGATTTTACAAATCAAAGAACAACTGTATAATTTACCTTTGGTCACTACGTATAAATCGCCTTCACAAACAGGTATGTATAAATCGCCTGTGTTAGCTAGACGTGTATAAATCGCCTTCACAAACAGGAATGTATAAATCGCCTTTGTAAAAAGAAACGTATAAATCGCCTTCACAAAAGATGTATTAATCGCCTTTGTAAAGAAAAGTATAAATCGCCTTCACAAGAGAGAAATGTATAAATCGCCCTTAGAAAAATACGTGTATAATTTGCCTTTAAAAAGTACTCGTATAAATCGCCTTAAGAAACAAACACGTATAAATCGCCTTAAGTGAGAAAACGTATAAATCGCCTGTAGAAGCAAACACGTATAAATTGCCTTAAGAGAATACATATAAATCGCCTTAAGAGAATACGTATAATTCGCCTGACTAAAAGCCATGTATAATTCGCCTATGGAAACGATATATAAATCGGCTGAGCAATTGAACACGTATAAATCGCCTATAGAAACATATAAATCGCTAAAACACTATGAAACTCAAAAATCAAAAATCTTAAAAAGACTCACTTTTTGACGTTTTTACCCAATTTTTCTTGTACTTCTTACCTATCTAAGACTATTAGAACCTTAAAAACACAAACTTTAATGTTTTTGACACGAAAAAATTGAAATCAAGATTCTTGGTACAAAACCCTCTTTTTAACCAAAAAGACTCAAAAAGATGATATTTTTATGGTTTTTGAAAGATTTTCTTGTACTTCTAGTCTAAACTAAGATAAATAAGAAAGAAAGTTTAAAGCTTTATTGTTTTTAAACCCTCATAAGGTGAAAACCTTTTGATGGATTCGAACCAAGAACACGCATAACAAAGGTATAAAAAACGCACACAAAACCTTCACAAACACCCCATGGCTCTTGATACCAATTTTAGAATATCTTAACACAAGTATGGATTGATTCACTTAGAGTTTTAGAGAGAGAAAGAGATGGTTGGATGAACACTTAGAGAGAGAAAGTAAAATCATAATATTAGCTTAGTGACAATGTGACAAATGAACAACCAACACCCTCTCCATGTGTGGAGAGGGTTTATATATGCCTTACTTGGCCGGCCATAGACCCTAAGTGGGCTTGTCCATAGACCTTTGGCCCGGTTAGCTTTCTAACTTAACTTAACAACTTACTACGAGCTATGACTAATTATATTGGTAGTGACCAACACTTTTTTTCATTTCTAACAGTCTTGATAACTTTTAGGAAGATCTTGAATATTAGAGTTTGCAGAAGTCTTTGTATTTAATTCTTGAGCTTTCTTTATTCTTTAATCTTGATGCTTATAGTATGTCTTTGTAGCTTGAGTATGAGCATGTGGTAATGAATCAGACTCTGTTGGAGTGAGGTATCTCCATCTCCATCTTTATATGAATCTTGAAATAAACAGTCGACAATAAAGGTTGTGGACGAATATGGCTTTGTCATTCGCCCAGATTTGGTTGGATTAACCTCTGGTTTTGTGAGGACCGACCTGTGATCAGGTAGATTCAATTTAGAAGAATCTCCTTGACATGATTTCTAGCTTTAAGCATAAGATCCTCCAACACAGATGTATTAGATTCACCATGCTAGCTTGTTCTCAATATCAGAACGTCTCAAAGCAGACAACACGATATGAGTGAATCGGTTAGTTACTATCTTACCGATTGAGTCGTCAATTCATTTACTAGACCATTATCGATATCTAGTTATCACAAGTTCAGTTCATATAGAATCTCGCAAGTCACCTACCGAGAGCTTGTTTGATGTTGGCTCAAGAAGGATTTCCATTCATCACTGTGAATACTAAAGAGTATCACTCTGAATGTTATAGCAAAATCACAAGGATAATGCATAAGACTCTTGTTAACAGCTTGTGAACTTATTGATGTTCAACAAGTGTTTGTAATGGAATGTGTCCTAATGAGATTTATTTGTTGATCTCTTGGCTCTAGACTCGATTAGTGCGTTTTGGTTTTAGTACTCGGAGGCTGGAGTAGACTGCCACCTATTCAATATTAACTAACTCGGAGTGAGAAAGTCAATAGAAGTCATGTGTATCTCTGTGACAAATGAGACAAGTATCTTTTGAGAGAAACTTGAATGGCTGGGAAGGGTTATGCATTGCATCTTTGGGTCTATGATGTCATTCTTTAATATCAGAATTCATCTTTGTGAAAACCAATAGATAATGTATTGACCCGGTTTCTGCCTAAAGTGTGTGGAGGGATGCTTTGTTTTCACCCTTTATCCATACATTTCTTTTTCATTCTTCAACCCCTTCAATGCTTACCAAGACGTCATTACTAACACCTTGTTGTGATTGTTCCAGTGTTAGCTTAATTTTAGTCAGCATTATTCCCTTATTCTCATTCCTCTCCAATCATACCTAAGGACTGCTATTTCTAACTATGGATTGTCCATGGGTAGATCCCTCTGGTTCTGGTTGGATCACATGACTTATACCTGACCTTAACCACCTTATGACTTCATCGATGTCGTGAGATTAATTAGTTGTTGGGTATAGAGATCGAACCATAAAACCATTGATACAAACATTTTGAAATACTCCCCCAAAACATGTTCTTCACGATTCGAAATTGTTTTGCACATGAAGGAAAGAGTTGAACTTAGAGTCTTAAAGATCACATTCTTGTATATCACATTTTAATTATATTTTCTCCCTTATAGAAATAAATAATCTCTTAGTATTTTTATACCAATTGATTAAAATTTGAGACATAAAAATATTGCATAGGGAGAAAAATGTTGACACCTACATAACATGAATTAATAGAACGTTTTCTTTGGCTCCCCTCAATTTCACACATATGTCACAAATTGAGAGAATAGGATTATGACTTAGTAAATTCCATATGAAATTGAGTTTGAGCTACTTGTATATGTTTTAACAAAATGAGTGTTTCAAGAGAATAGGATTATGACTTTGTAAATTCCATGTGAAATTGAGTTTGATCTATTGTATATGTTTTAACAAAATGAATTTTAAATATTTTTAACATTTAACATATTTCATTTGTTTAAACATTAGAAAATATTTTAGACACACAAATAGACATGTGAGTATGTGTCTAAACGCATTAAAACTTGGTTTTAAAAGCTCCCCCTCAAAAATTGATTCACTTATAAAAAAAATGATTCGACTTTTGAAAGATGCATGAGGAGAGAGTGTCGAACACACAACTAAAAAAGATTTTGAAGAACATTTTGAGAAATTCTTAAAAAATTGTGTTCAATGTGTTTTAAAAAACCAATGTTACTTGAGCTCGAAAGACTTTGAATGTATTTTGAATTGAACTTTTTGGTGTGGCTTCAAGTCGAGTAGTTGTTATCTTCTTATTGTGAGGGATATAATGTACATGATTGCACACTTTTAGCATTATTTGTGAGAGTCCATCGTTACTGTCCGGAGTAACTGTAAGTCAATGACTTGAGCTTCAAAACTTTAAATGTTTTGATTTAATAGCTCAAGACCGAAAAGATTTATCTTTTTGTTGTTAAGGATAAACGCACTGAAGCATACATTTTCCTTTTATTTAAAGACCTCTTATTTGTCATTTAATAACAAACATTAGGGATGAGCACTGGTACCAAAATGGTATTCCGAACAACGGCACACATTTTGATGGTACGGTTTTTTTCCAGCCAAAATTGCGGCACCGTTCCGAAAACTGAGAAGTATGCCGGTACGGTTTCGGCTAACCGGTTCCGATACCGGGTTCGGGTAAACCGGTACCGTACCGGTTTGAGAACAATTTTCCATTAGAAAACATATTATGTTTAATCTATAAATCTCGTTAGGAATTATTCAATGTAAGTGTTAAGTGTTTACTCTTTTTAGTATAAGAAACCTTGGTTATATCATAATTTATTTTATGACTTTTGCAATTCATAATTTGTTTTTCTTAAAAACAGACGGATGATTCATGCACAACAATTAAATGCGACTGATTTATCTCTTAAAATGTTTAAGTATTTTCTCCTTTCAAGATTATAAGAATGTACATGTATATGATTAATCAACTTTGTACAAATCAACAAGATGATACAATCGAGGATTAAACAAACATTACATGACAAACAAAAAACTTAATGTCCTAAAACAAAAATGACTTAGCAACCGAGAGTTTTACTAATCTACCGTCTTTTGTATCGTTTTAGTTCTTATACGTAAACTAAGTGGGTATTATTTTTCCATTTTTTAATCGAAACGACCAGTATCACGGGTTTGAACTTCAATTCATAACAATTATTTTTGCAACATTAAAAAGCATGTGTTTAGTTATGAGTGATATTTTTCCAAAAATAAGAGTTTTTACGAGTTTCGGTGTTTCGATTGCACAAATTATTTTCAAAAAAACAAGACTATTCGAATTTTTCGATACCAAAAAACCGGGATTCCTGTGTTGGTTAACGTTACCCTTTTTTTAGTTCCCCGGTATCGATGTTTTGGGTGATTTTCATGGTACCGGGTAAAGAGAACCGGTATCGATACGGGTCGGTACCGGTACGGTTTCGGTACCGTACCATTTTTCTAGTACCCATGTTCATCCCTACAAACCATTAAGAAAAATTAGAAATGACATGTTTTGAAACTTTTGAACTCTTGCTCGAACTTCATTTACACGCATGTGTCAATATTAATCGACATTTCTAGGCACGTAAGACATACCGAGAAGATTCTTTTTGGTATTTTTGAAATTTTCTATTTTTGTATTTGGTTTTTGAGATTTTTTAGTTTTGTATTTTTCTTTTTGAAATTTTATATTTTTGTATTTTCTTTTCAAAAAGATTTTCTATCATAATTAAAAATGGAATGTTTATACAAGGAAGATGATGATAGAATATTTACATTAGATGAACCCTTTGAAGAGATGGGTTCGGAAGCCATTGAAGTACCTGCACTCAAAGAAGAACAATTTGCACAAATAACAGTTTTAGGATTATGTGTTTCCTTTTCTAATGGTGAAGCACTGTCATTCATGTTGTAGCGGGTTTCAACTGACTTTCTAATGAGAATCCACTTAAGACCAACCTGAGTAAAGATTCTACCTGTTGGTTTCCATGTAAGACCAGATCTAGGAGGCGTTGTTTTCAGATACACATTGAAAGACTTATTTAGAGAAAACTTTTGTCCTATGTGGATCTGTCTGTCATGTTTCTTAGAATAACATTTCTTTTCTACGGGCATATATCTCTTTGTTGTCTTAAGGGATTGTGCATCCTTTTTCTGTGCTGAGGCACGAGAATGTACCTTTGAGAGGTATTTTAAGATGTACTCATCGTGATTTGCATTGTAAATGCACTTTTTGCATGTAGGACATGCCAAGTCTTTTGACTTTAAGAAAGTCTTTTGATTCCTAGGTGTGGTTAAAGTTCCCAGGTTTCAGTTTGTTACCATTAGCAGTGTTTGGTAATCTAGCAGATTATTGCACACTTGGTTTGGTATTCAAGGCTTTGTCTTTTTCTGAGTTTGCCTTTTTCTTAGCTTTTCTCTAGGTTTAGTTTTATGAACCATATCATTTGAGTCTACAGATTCCTTTGGTGACTGAAATGACACATGCTTTGGTCTATTCCTAGAAAGGGCGGGTGCATTCACATCATAAGGCTTAACAAAAGACGATTTCTTAACTTAAGGCCAAGAATGTGGATGGTTTTGATAAACCCTCTAACACATTAGTTTTGGGAACTGACTTTGTTTTTGAAAAAATTTTCCTCTTAAGAGACTCTGAAAACAAAGTCGGTTTGCCTAAAACTGATGGTTTTAGAATCCTTTAAGCATTTGGTTGTCGAACAACAGATGGTTTATCAAACTTAGTTTCCATAGATTTTCCTTTGCATTTCTCAATGAGTTTATTTAACTCACTTATAGCAATGTTCTTGTCTTGTAATTGAGCTTTCAAATCTTGTATTTTGAAATATTGCTCACGTTCTTTTAGAAATACATTTGACGCTTTTTCTTTGCAAAATGTGTCATTTTTCATTTGTTCTTGACATTGTTGTAAAGCAAGTTCAAGAGAAATTGAGTGTTTTTCTAATTTAGCAAAACTTCGTAAAAGCTCAATATAAACTTCTTTACTAACAGTTTCAGTTTGTTTAGAAAGCCTTTTTGCAAGACATTCACATTCTTTCACTTTATGAATATATAAGCATTGCAATTCAGTGTGAGCATCTAAATCAGATAAAGAATGAAAATAAGAACACATAACATCATTAGACACACATTCTTACAAAAGTATATCATACAAGTTTAAAAATTCTGGTTTATCAGATTCAAGTTTGTCAATTTCATTTTTAAGTGATTCAACATACTTTAAATCAGCATGCATTTCTTGCTTAAGTTCATGAACAAATGTGAAACTATCATTATGTATCTTTATGGAAAGAGGCATCAAACATGTTTTTATTAGCACTTCCATATCAAGAGCAGTTGGTGTACGAAAATGATCATGAGAACTAAAATGATTTATGTTATTCGTCATTACATTATATGCTTGTCTACTTTTACTTATTGATTTGGAAACAGTAAGAAATCCATGTTTTTGAAAATTTTTGGTTTAGTTTTCACAAAAGATTTTCTCTACATTTTCTTTCTTACGTCATTTGCATGTGCCAACTGTTCATGATATTCATATGTTGCTGGTTTGAAAATTTCATAAAGACTATTTAGCTTTGTATAGTCATAAGGTCTCACTTTGTCTTTATTTAATTTTGATCGACTCTCTTTTTCAAGAGTCACGGTCTCTTTCCTATCGGGGACGAGTCTGTTTGCAGGATCAGATTGGTCATATAGGATCGC
>BQNB010128257.1:0-19310 GCA_026074375.1 Tanacetum coccineum | reverse complement strand
TTCTAATCATATACTTTCCATTTCATCTTTTTATTGCCTTACGCAACTTTAACTCATACTTTATCATCCTTCATTATATTTTACAAGATCCAAATGATACTTTTCATTCTTTTGTATTTCATATACATATGCATTTCTTGTTTTCTTGTCAACTCCATGTTGATCTCATGATCAAGTTTTATACCAATATATTCTTTATTTCATTAAGCTCCTTCATATACATAACTCTCATTCTTTATCATTCATTTAATATGATTATCATCATTTAAGATTTCTAGTTCAACTCTTCTTAAACACTATTCATACTTAACCATGTCATTCTTTTGCATTATACTTTATTGTGTTTTCCACATTATATGACTTATCATACTTTATGCATTTATTAGTAATTTATATATGCGCTTAATCTCAATGTAACAATCCTTCATTAAGTAACTTTTTCATAATTCAAACATCTTCACATTATCTATCTCATACTTATATACTTAGGTCATTACTTATTAAAATGTCGTCCTATGCATTTATCTTAGCTTAAGCATTTCTTAAACTCATGCCATCATATACATACCATATATTACTTAGACATATAATCAACATAGCATAAATCTCACATTTTATAAATATACATTTCTACATTTAACATTTACTTTTATTACATAATAATTTTCACATAAGCAACTTTTTCATAACTTAATCGTTAACATATTTACTTAGCTTCTACTTCTCCTTTTATCATGTCATCTCACATTCCTATAGCATTTAGACATATAAGTAACTTTCATAGACCTATATAAGCATCTTCAATTGTAACTTTCCTAATAAGCGTTTAACATTCTAATCAAAATCAAAGTCATATAATCAATTACCAATACACATTTTATAATCATTAATATGTCTAAGCATCTTCATTCAATTTTCCGCAAGCACTTAACTATCTTATACTAAGGCATTCACATACTTCGTTACTTAAACTTACAGCATACGCATCTACAAGTGGTCTAAGTTTAGGCAACCTATAGTGGAAACCTACTTCTCTTAGACCGAAGCTCTGATACCAAGTTGAAACGCCCCTTTTCTGACTCTAAATTTGACCCTTTATCGAAAACTTTGCGGAAGCATGAGACCGAGAATGACCTTGAGTCATTCCTTAATATAATTTTTAAAATACATTAAAATCACCTTTAAAAGCTTCATTATCATAAAGTATACTCCATAAGCTTTACAACGATATAAAGAACTCAATCTGACTCTTTACGGTTTAGTTTTTACGGCAAAAACAAAATTGACAAAAACCTTATTTAACATGAGGTTACGCCGTAACCTCATTTCACCCTTTTTGTTACGGCGTAACAAAAGGATTACGCCACTACAGAAGGTCATTTTACCCTCCAAGAAACCCCTTTTTACTCAAAACTCAACCACATTGATCTAAAACTTCATAAGACCTTTCAGAAATCATTAACAAACATAAGACCTCATTTTCCATAACATACTTGGTCTAAATGACCCAAAAACATCCACTTTACGAGGTTTACCAAACACTCGTTTTGACCATTTTGCATACACTTAACAACCAACTAAATCAAATGACTCTTAACCATTACAGTCAACCACATTTACATGACACTTTGACACTTTAACACCTTCATTAACAAACCGTTAGACACATGAGGTTCAACCTTGATATGAGCTCGGTAACTAGTAGTAAGCTCCTACAAACATCTTCATTTATACCTAATCCTTGCTTCCAATCATAACCTTTTACCAAACGCTTTACCTTCTTCACAAGAACCTACAAAACATTAAACATCTAAACCGTAAGCACGAGGCTTAGTAAGTAAACGACAATAACATGTCATTATACATCAATCATCACATAAACATTAATCTCATCCTTCATTAAACCATAGAACTACTTTCACCAAACCTTTCACGTTACACATTAAACACATCATATCATATCATATAAATCATACATACATACCTCAAAGATTCAATTAAGTCTTAACCACAACCTTGATTAGTTATGCCAAACTAACCTCTATCTATCCTTAGTCCAAGCTTTCTAAACAAGATTTCCTAAACCTCCAACATATCATTCACATAACACATATATGATAAAATCTATATAATAGCACATTATAACCAGTTTACTTACCTTGAATCCAAGCTAATAAACATAAGCATATCACCTTCATCTTTAATCCTTGGTTTCTACTCAATTATCAATACAAATACCTATTAACATGTAAATATAATATCATTATCAAGGGTCTACACAACCCATTAACACACCCTTCATCATTTCTTAACATCATATGATCACATCTTGATCATATGATGAAATTCCTTAATTTTACTAATTTGACATTATATAGCTTAACCCATTATCATTATTACTTTAATTCTTGGTTAAGAACCTTAATTACCCAAAACCTCCAATTTAGGTTATATGAACCCTAACTTATAATTCTCCAATTCAACTCAAAGGAGAGTTTACTTACCTTATATGATCATTTCTAAGGATTATATCTTGATCCGGGACCTTAATTCACCTTCAATTCCTTACTAGCAATTTCTCATATTTTTTCCCTCTCTTTTCTTTCTTCCTGGATCGACACACAGTACACACCAAACTTCTCTAGAACATTTTAGAATGTAAAAATGAAATGTCCAGATATTTGTTGGTGTCAAGTTTAGCCACTTGACATCTTTGGTCCCTCAAGTCTCTTTTCTCCTAATTTGGCCACATTAATATATATAGCACAATTATCACTTGGCAACCTTAGTCCCTTAGTTTTATTCTTTTCATAATGTGACACATCAATATTTCTAAACCCATTTACATAACATTATGTTGGCGTATGGTTTAACTATCGGGTTGACTAGCCAATCACGTAATGTCTTCAAACTTATAAAAGTCGTAGTCAAACTTATTCTTTGGCATTATCGTAAATAAATACTTAAAATCCGGTTTTGGGGTGTTACAGTATTCGTGTTAGAGCATTATCTGTTAAAGCATAAAATGCAAGATTGTTCGCTTCATGGTTCCGTTGTAAGTTTTATCTGATAAATCTGTTAATGTCTTTAATAGTTATGTTCAAAAGTTTTAAAAGTCACTCCCTGTTACACATATGGTTTTCCTATTGTTTCCTCCTTAACTACCTTCTCCGCAACATTCCCATCCAGCTTAAGCTCCACTTCAAGAATCACAGGGAACTTCTCATGAATCTTAACATACATATTGTGGGCACCCATGAACATTGCCCTTTTCTAAACGCGAACAAAAGCTTGTGAAAACTCATGAGAGCGGAGCAAACGGTTGACAAGCATGGGTAAATTCTCCACAAGCTTTTCCTTCTCGGCTTTGTAGAAGACAGCCCAGGCATAGTTAGCAAAGTTTGATTTAGTAGTTACGACAAAGTCATCGCTCACATGCTTGACTTCAACCTCCAACTCAGCAATCCACCCTCTCAAACCGACTACTTCTTCACTATGTCGTTGAGCATCCTCAGCCCCACTCGCCTTCAGAATTTGGAAAAACTTCTCTTTCTCAGCAGTCACCCTAGCAAGCGTCTCCTAAGATTCTATACCTGGGCCTCGAGGCCTGCCAGGTATACTAGATCCCCCTAACTGCTCCTCAAGCCTCTTAACTTGGGCCTCTAAATCAAGCTTCTTAGTTTGAACACTCGCAAGCTTCTTTTCCGCCTTGGTCAGTTCAATACATGCTCTATGTCCATGTCCCATCCTACTCTTATGATAAGCATACTCATGCACAATATCAAAAAGAGTTGCACAACCCCTGATGATCTTCTTGTGAGGTTTCTTTCTAACCGATGACCCTTGTTTTCCAGAAAACTTGTTGGATTTCCTCAAGGTGAGTGTGGTCTTCCACTTGGAGAGTTTTTGGTTAAGAAACTGTGTGAAAGAAGAAAAAGAAGAAGATTTTCAAGTTCTTTATGTGAGCAAAAAAATGAAAATAGGCTCAAAGTTTGTGGCTATTTTGTATCACGTCTTTAACGGATGGCGCTGTGTTTACGTATGGTATGTAAAACATATTTAGAGAAGGATTTGGGATGGTTGTTTTGTTTGGTAACCCGTGTTGAACAGGGACCCGAAAAGATGATTGAGATCATGAAGCTCGGGTAACACTTAAACAAACCATCTTTGTAATGTGTGTGTGCTACTGTAAGTAACGGTTGTGTCCAAGTGCATGAACTTACTTGGTGAAGTTGTGAGGGATGCCTTTTATTTATAATGAGGCATTAAAGGTTTAGAGATAAACCCTTTGAGGAGTGATCAATGGTTGTGGGGAGGCCACACGTTTATCAGTCGACGGGTAGACAAGAAGGACAGGTGGCACTGTCGTCCTAGCCATACGAGGAAGTGCTTGCTTCCTATTATGTTGGTTGTGTGTCTCTTACTACCTCATGTCAGATTGTACATCTTAGCCGTTAGTGGTAGTTGGAAACAGTTGTCCCTATGCGCATGTACTAAGTGACCTAGGATATGATTTAACAGGCTAAGTGTAGACTGGGTTTGTATGGTTCTTGTCATGTATTGACTTGCAAACCTTTGGGTGATGGGCTTGATTCGAGCGTGTTATTAGTGGGCTTGGGCCACTAATATTGATACGCTATTAACTATGTTCTCGAGTATTACTTAAGCAATGAAAGAAAAAAAAATGAAGAGAGAAAAAAATTGTGTTACGAATATCATTTAAGGAAGTAAACAAATGCAAAAGACTGGAAAATAAGAGTGATTTGATTGGTTTTAAAAATAAATGTTTTTTTAATATTGGGCTGAAAGTGTTTACTTTCTACTTCACTTTTTTTACTTAAAAAGTTTCCAACAATCCTCTAATATTCTTATTTATGATTCAGGGAACATTTGATTAAACCGGTTGGTGGGTCGACTGGATTAATTTATTCCCAACCCGAACCTGACCTGTTTAATAAACGAGTTAGATGGATTGACTCAAAACCGAACCGAAATCTATTTAGACTTAACCCGAACCTGTTAATTTTCCTTTCGATTTCAGATCGGGTTTTGTGTCGGGTCAAAAATTGCCACCCTAGTAAAAAACACAGCAAAAATAATAAGTTTACAAACCCATTTCCTCAATTCTCCTAACGCGCCTCAATTTAAAAGGAATGAAAGAATTGATGTGAAGAGCCGTTACATTCTCATTTTGAAATATATAAAATACTCCGTAATTGATAAAAAAAATCCACACCCAGTTTTGTTTCTTTATTTGTTTCACATTTGGCAACAATTCCTAACAATCTATCTGGATCCAACGGCATAACTGTAACTGTAACTTGTTTTTCTTCATTCATTATGTCTTTTTCTGTTGATTGATTGAGATTATATACAACTAACTAACTAACTGTAACAGTTGCAGCAACTATGAGTTGGAGTGCGCCGGTGACTCCGGCCAAAAAGATCCGATCATCTCCAACAACCACCCCAAGAAAACAACGAATTCAACAAGAAGAAGACAAGATTCTTGTTA
Source organism: Tanacetum coccineum (assembly GCA_026074375.1). Taxonomy (NCBI): domain Eukaryota; kingdom Viridiplantae; phylum Streptophyta; class Magnoliopsida; order Asterales; family Asteraceae; genus Tanacetum; species Tanacetum coccineum. The sequence continues at coordinate 13,795 of BQNB010128257.1, read as the reverse complement.
CTGTTCGGGTTCGCCCGTTAACGCCTCGAGAACTCGCTTCTTACGATCTCATCGCCTGGGATTCGCCTGATGAAAATACTCTAGTTTGTAGAAATCTTAACCGCCATAACGCTCCTAGAACCTACTCTTTCGGTATTTTTTATTTCTTTACTTTCGATAAGAAATTGAATTTTTACAAGATATCCGTTACTGTGTTGCATTCCTCATAATAGTAAATTAAGGGGGTGTTTGTTTATTTAAGCTTATTTTTGGGTTTATAAGCTTATTTGATTTCGCCTTATTTTCATAAGTTCAATTTTTTCGGCTTGTTATAAGACTCATGGGCTTGTATAAGCCCATAAGTTTTGAGAGTATGCCGGAAAAATTGGGCTTATGAAACATAAGCCGAAATTGTATAAGCTCATAAGCCCAAAAATAAGCTTAAACAAACACCCCCTAATTTACTATTATGACGAATGCAACATACTAACGGAAATCTTGTCAAAATTGTAATTTGTAAATTTGTTGCTTGATAGTTAATACGTGTATTATAAGCGACTAATTTTATGTTGGTATATAACGTAGACAATTATAAGCCACCCGTGAGCGCCTATAGCTATAAAACGTTTGTTGTTTGAGTATTTCACTAGTTTTACCGTCAAACTTTCAACTAGTTGGTGATCAAAAACTTACAAACCAGAATTTTTGTTTAACTCCTGCAATTCTGAAATCGAGATTTCTTGTAAAGGTAACTATATTCAGTGTGATTATCATTTATTAATTCCAAATTTAAAAATGAAAGAAGCTGGAACATGGCAAGTAAAAGAAATAATGGAACATTCAAATCAAGGGGGGGTTCATTGAAGATTGCATGGCTTTCAATAAACAGAAAACTTGATTTTTAAATTGACCCATAGCGATGCCCACTTCTTTAAACAATCCTTGCCCTCATGGATGAAATTTCCTCCTTCAGCGATTCAGTAAGTAACTGCTTCTAGACCAGTCTATAATTTATTTATAACCGTGAGCTGATCTGGTAACACAGAACAAATAAGTTCAGTCATATTAATAGCTTCCAACGCTCCTGTCTTCCAGAAGCTCCTACGCTTCTTAAAGACTTAAAAAGACATGCCAAACATTGACGTATCATCCAACATAATATCGTTGCTGTTTTGGTGTTCAGATAAAGTGTTTGATCACTCTTGCTCAAGTAAGAAGGTCTATGAACAAGGGGCTAAAGATGTTGCCTTCTCTGCTATCAATGGAATTAATGGTACTCACTAGTTTCTGTTTCATCCAACTAATTATCACTCACTTGTTTCTCATTGTAATTTTGATTAATTATATCGCAGCTACTATTTTCGCGTATGGGCAGACTAACAGTGGTAAGACTTACACAATGAGGGGGATAGCAGACAATGTTATCCATGACATTTACGCGCATATTCATAATGTATGTATATCTTTATCTATCATTTACTTTTTTACTTTTGTTTCCATCAACACACTTGGGTTGTCCTGAAAAAAGGTTTTCATATATTTAAGTAATTTATGTTCAAAATAGGATGACAAAACTTATATGTAGTTTTTTTCTTATTAGACTGATATAGGTTTTAAGCATAAAAAATATATTCTGTTTGAATTTGATTAAGCTGTAATGTACTTGTGTCTTTACAGGCCGTGGAAAGTAAATTCGTGTTGAAGTTTTCTGCTCTGGAGATCTATAATGAGATTGTGGTAGACCTATTAAACCGTGATTTAGGCCCCCTTCGTCTATTGGATGATTCTGAGGTGAAGACATCATTCATTGCGTATCAATTGTCTGTGCTTCTCTTTCTGTAATTTACGCTTTTCTATTTTGTATCAATCCAGAAAGGCACCGTTGTGGAGAAGCTGACTGAAGAGGTGGTCAATGATGCTCAGCATCTTAGGCGCTTGATTTCTACTTGCGAAGGTAATGGACATCTTCTGCTCGCTCATCACTTCTCAATTGTGTGTTTGCAATTATGGACGAAGAACCTCGCTGTTGAATTTGGTTCTACTTGCAGCTCAAAGGCAAGTGGGCGAAACTTCTTTGAATGATCGAAGCTCAAGATCACACCAGATTATTAAATTGGTAATCTTAATCTCAGTGTAGGCTATGTGGTGCATCTTCCTCTTTAGTTTTGTATATAAGGTTCCTGACTTTGTTGTTGAAGGATCCGTGAAAAAAATACATTGCCACTCCAATCTCGTCAGTGATCAGTATAAATCACTGACAAGCTAAAATCAGAAAGTTTAAATGTTTTTCCTATTTTTCTTAAAGGCAAATCTCCAATACTTTTTTGTTCAATGTCATTATGTTTAACAAGTTAATTTGGCTTTATGTTTTATCTTATACTAGTCACCTATAATTTGGTACCAGTATCCTTAAGTGAATACATTTATTTTATATTCGAGTCTACATGCTTTCATCAATATCTGAAGCACATATAAATGCATGCATAAACTTGTGCAAAGATCTCACATTATGAGATCATTTAATGGCTTTACATTTCAGACTATTGAGAGCAGTCTTCATGATGCATCAGGATGTGTAAGATCTCTCTTAGCGAGTTTGGTATGTTTGCTTTATTAAATTATATTTTCTATATGATTGTTCCTTCTTGGTTGTTTCTTATCTTCATAAATCTCCTGCAGAGTCTTGTGGATCTTGCTGGCAGTGAGCGTGCAGCTCAAACTAACGCCGATGGTGCTAGATTGAAGGAAGGCAGCCACATAAATAGAAGCCTACTCACTTTGACAACTGTGATTAGGAAGTTAAGGTTAGCTTTTTAATGAATAAAGTTGAATTTTATAGGGAGCACCCCTAAAAAAGCATCAATTTCGACAATATTAATTTTTTGTATTCTTAATATGTTATTTGGTAAATTGGAGTTTTTTCTTATATGCAGTGGTGGGAAGAAGAGTGGCCACATACCTTACAGAGATTCTAAGCTAACAAGAATCTTGCAGTCTTCACTAGGGGGGAATGCACGAACTGCGATAATATGCACCATGAGTCCTGCTTTAAGCCATGTGGACCAATCCCGAAACACTCTGTCTTTTGCAACTAGTGCAAAGGAAGTTACAAACAATGCGCAAGTAAATATGGTATGATGAGCTTGCAGTCTTGATGTAATGCTATATCGGAAATGACTTGTTATATAGCATTGTCTTACATCTTTAGCTACCAACTGTTCAAAATTCTAAAGCAGATCCAGTTACATATTTATTACAATATAGAAATTTTAGAGGCAATACATAGTCTTGGCTTATACTTTTGTTTTTTTACTGTCAGGTTGTTGCTGAAAAACGATTGGTGAAAGATTTGCAAAAGGAAGTCACAAGACTTAAAGCAGAATTGTTGAGTCCAGAGCCTTCTTCCTCTAAATGTTTAAGGTCTTTGCTGTTGGAGAAGGAGAACATAATTCAGCAGGTATGCATATTTGAGCATATTTCCACGCACGTTTAGATTCGCTATTTTTCTAATTTTTGCTTTAGTTTCCCTTATAATATGCATCCAGTAGTACATTGTTTTAGACTCAGTTTAAGTCGATAAGTTCTAATGCAGATGCAGAGAGAGATGAATGAGCTCAAGCGTGAGAGAGACCTTGCACAATCACAGCTTGAAGTAGCAAGAAAATTACAGAAGGAAACAAAGGTCGGTTTTCAAGATGCTCCTAGTATATGTTTGTTTCCATTAAGAGTGGCCAAATGGGCAAGTCAAGTAGGCCCGGTAAATGGGTTTGGGTGAAAATGGATAATTGTTTATATGGGTCGGGTTGTGACCCGCAAATGAATTTTCCCCTGATTAATCTATATCTAGTAAACTAATATTAATTAAAGTTCCATGTTCAATGTTCACCATCTTCCTCAAAACTGACTTGAGAGTTTACGAATCAACTCATTTCTAGTACATGAGTCGATATGGCCACCTTTCCAACTTATTATCTTCCGTGTTAAAAGGTTAACCAGTTTTGGTCAAATTCCGTTTACGGGTAACCAACCCTATTTTATCTTGAAAGAAACATCAGCTTCCAAAATTTGATAAAAAACCTGGAAACTCTTAGAAAAACGATGTTGCCTCTTTTTCACATGGCATTGAATTGGCACTAATGGGGGAATTAGACACATGTTGCCTACTGTCAGGGTTAAATGTTTCCATATATAAATTTTACAGAAACTTGGTTACCCTTTTAATCCACTTAATCTATCACTAGAAGGAGGTACTTACATGTCGTTAGTGTACCAGGAGCCTATTCAATGTGTGCCCTCTCGCCAAGTAGCCAAATGTCTCTCTTTTAGTAGTGAAAATGTATCTGAACTCTCAGAAAGAAAGGCACGCAGAAGACGGGGACCATTGAGACAGTCAACTGCTTCTCTTGACCCAAGCACACTGGTGCATGAAATAAGGAAACTTGAAATGAGGCAGAGGCAGTTAGGCCAAGAAGCAAATCATGCACTAGAGTTGCTTCACAAGGAGGTTTCCTCTCACAGAGTAGGGAACAAAGATGCTGCCGAAACCATAGCAAAACTGCTGTCTGATATCAAGGATATGCATGCCAATATTAGTTTAGTTCCTGATGATATTGAAGTTAAAAAGAAAGGCAATTTGAAAGAAGAGATAGGTCGGTTGATAAATGAAGAAAACACTATTGCATCTTTGGAAGAAAAGCTTGAAAATGTACAAAAATCACTAGACAAACTAGTTTTGTACAATGGTGAGGAGGATCCAGATTCAAGAACTCCATTAAAGAAGAAGAAAATCCTTCCTTTTAGAATGAGCAATAATGGGAGTATGCCAAATTTTATAAGGTCTCCATGTTCACCTTCTTCCGCCAATATACATGGTGTTGAGAACAGAAATCCTGAGTGTCATGGTTTGTTATCACCTGTTAATATATCCCAAAACAAAAAACCTGATGAGGAGAAGAAAAGCACTCCTATGTCTGCATCTAAGCATCCAAGCTCAGTGAATGTAAGAAAGATCCAAATGATGTTTAAGACAGCCGCCGAGGATAACATCAGAAGTATTAAATCTTATGTTACAGAGTTGAAAGAACGGGTGGCAAAGCTACAATACCAAAAACAGCTGCTAGTCTGTCAGGTTAGAAGCTTTTCTGATTTTGTACATGAATTTTTATGCCTTGTAACAAGCTAAAATAAAATTAATCTGAACTTGTCACCCTGGTAAATTGTAAAACTAGATGTGGCAATTTTGAGTTTTGACCCTGGTTTGGTTGTTTTGCATATTCATATACTAGAAAGGGTCAGATGGGTACAGAATTGTGACACCATAAAAGCAACAGGTCAAAAGTTGTCGAAACTCGAAAGTGTTTTGAAAGGCTTAGTATCTCAGATATTGCTTTGTATAGATAAAATTAGATTCCACTTTTATATTTAAATTAGGAAATTAACTAATAAGATTTTTAAAAAAATTGACGGGTAGTACAGATCTGCTCCTGCCCATTTGGACCCATATATTAAAATAACCCTGTTTTTACACCTGAATCAACAGGCCAGTGTAACTTATTTTGCGGGGCACAATTTTTCCTGGGAAGGTAAATTTGGGCTTACAGCCTCATATGGTCTTGTCTTTACAACCCTATTTGGCTTTGACTGACTGATGTGTGAACGGGTAGGTATTGGAGTTAGAAGAAGCAAATGATGGTGGGAGCGATGACACTGATTTGGGGGATCAAACACCCATGCCACGGCACCTTGTATATGAGGATCAAAGAAAACAAATTATAATGTTGTGGCATTTGTGTCACGTCTCTATCATTCACAGGACACAGTTCTTTATGTTATTCAAAGGAGAGCCTGCTGATGATATATACGTAGAAGTTGAACTGAGAAGGCTGACATGGTTAGAGCAGCACTTATCTGAACTTGGGAATGCAAGTCCAGCCCTCTTGGGTGATGAACCAGCGGGGTCTGTCGCATCAAGGTGAATTTTAATTTGTGCTCTGATTTTCCAAACCAAGCGTCATCTTATTTCAAAGTTTATGACATGTATCTTGTGGATGATTTGAAATAAACAGTATCAAGGCTCTAAAGCAGGAGAGGGAATATCTGGCAAAAAGGGTTTCGAGTCAACTAAGTGCAGAAGAAAGGGAAATGCTGTATAGAAAATGGGACATCCCTGTGGAAGGCAAGCAGAGGAGGAGGCTTCAACTCGTGAACCGCTTGTGGACGGACCCTCTGAACATGGCGCATGTTAAAGAGAGTGCTGAAATAGTTGCAAAACTTGTGGGCTTCTGCGAATCAGGGGAGCATGCTCCGAAAGAGATGTTTGCACTCAATTTTGTAAATCCATCCGACAAAAAAGCTTGGATGGGTTGGAACTTGATATCCGATCTGTTGCATTTGTAAACTTACTTCTCTTATAATGAAGAAACTTTTGTACATGTGAAATATCAAAAAGGGCTACAACCCATATCCATATGTTGTATACAATAATGCTACAAGGGTCGTTGGAAAGAAATTATCACCAAATGTAAAAAAGCCCGCCAGTCGTTGAAAAATAGGGATGCGAACAACCGTTTCATTGTCTACTTGATCAAGGATTTTAGAGTATCCATTTTAATGAGTTTTTCTCAAAATGTGTGAACTATTCTTACCTATGTGTTTTTATTTTTAGCTTGTATGACAACATACAACTTTTTGTAGCAGAGAATAAATTTGGGTATATGCCACATTGTAATTTTCTTTAGCATAAATAATTGACGTTAACCTTAACATATATCAAAATAGATTAAATTAGATTGTTAGATTATTAACATAAGCTAATTCAAACACTCAGCACATGCCTATGTAATTATTATATATCATAAACCGCTTATTTAACATAAGCATATAAGCATAAGACTTACTCATAAGCTTAGCCATACACCTCCCTTTAACATATTAGTTATTCTCATACTTTGTCAAAATAGCTATGAAGCTCTCTCGCCTAGGGTGTTGATCGGTTCGGTTATCGGGTTGTTCGGTTAAATTTTTTTTGAGTCAACCCGAAAACCGAATTTGAATTCGGTTCGGTTTTCGGGTTGACTCGAATAACCCGAATTACACAATTTATTTAAAACAGAGTTAATTGCATAAATCGTCCTCGTGGTTTGTCGGGTTTAACGAAATTGGTCTCTCGAAAGAAAATCTAACGGATCATCTCCCTGTGGTTTTGACCCGTATCAAGTTTGGTCTCTTGACCACTAACTCCGTTACGTTGACCGTTAATTACTGGTTTAGATGGTGGAAATGACATAAATACCCTCATAAGTGTTTCATAAATGGTCCCTCTAGTTTGTTGCGTTAATTTTTTTTTGTTTTTAAATTTTTTTATTATTTTATTTCTTTTAAAATTTTAATTTTGTATATTTTTTTACGTTTATTTACCGTATTTTTTACGTTTTTTTACGTTTGGTCCGTTTTAAACGTTTTTATACGTTTTCGTCTGTTTTTGTACCTTTTTCGTACGTTTTTACGCTTTTCTGAGTTTTTTGAACTTTTTTGTACGTTTGCATTCGTTTTTGTCGGTTTTTCAACGTTTATATATGTTTGTCGCCCGTCTTTGTACATTTTCGTATGTTTTATACGTTTTCCAAGTTTTTGTACGTTTTGTCCGTTTTTTGTCTGTTTTCATACACTTTCATACGTTTTCATCCGTGTTTATCAGTTTTCATACGTACAAAAACTTAGAAAAAAACAAAAAACGTATATATAAATCAGTTCGAGTATAAATAGAACTTTAAAAAATGTATAAATAAAATCGGTTCAAGTATAAATAAAACGTAAAAAAGAGTTTAAAAAACATACATACAAAAAGCGTTAAAAAAGTATAAAATTGGTTCAAGTATAAATAAAACGAAAAAAAGGCTAAAAAAACGTATAAAAACGTACGTAAAAAAACGTTAAAAAGCGTATAAATAAAATCAGCTCAAGTATAAATAAAACGTTAAAAAAATGTATAAAAACATATAAATAAAACGTTAAACAAACGTATAAATAAAACGTATAAGAAAACATAAGTTCAAAAAACGTATAAAAATATCGGTTCAAGCATGAATAAAACGTTAAAAACACGTATAAAAAACGTATAAAAAAAGGTTGAAAAAAACATATAAATAAAAATAATAATAAAAAATTAACTCATGGACTAAATCTGTAATATCTAACAAACCATATGAACCATTTAAGAAACACATATGAGGGTAGTTTAGTTATTTAAGTCTTTTAAAAAGTCAAACTAACGGAAAAATCGGTCAAGAGACCAAACCCGATACGGGTTAGAACCACGGGGAGAAGATCCGTTAGATTTTCTTTCGAGGAACCAATTTCGTTAAATCCCGACAAACCACAAGGACGATTTATGCAATTAACTCTTTAAAAAATAAAATAAGTGCCCCTGGGGCACATGTTAGAAAAACCCTTAATTTTTATATACACTCTTTCTATGTGGTGTAAGCCTAGCTTAGATGACATTTGGATTAGAGTGTATTTTGGTCTAATGGTTCATAGTTTTGAGTTTTCATGGTTACTTTATATACCTGATGGTTGTTGTTGAGTGCTTTTGTTGAGCTTTAACATGCTATGTTCCTTTGGAAAGTTGGTAGAAATCATTTTGATAAAGAGGATGATAGAGATTTAGAATGGATAAAATGGTTTATTATTTTTTGGCTTGCTAGAAGTGTGACTATTTTGGTGATAATGTTTTGGGTTTGGTTTAATTGAGTCTTATGATTATGTTATTAGTGTTGGTATTACACCCGTTGAAATCCAAAATAGAACAAATTCGACCCGTATTGGTTTTGGTATACACTACTCGTATTACTCTTTTATACTTTTAATTATAGCTTAAAATAATGTATGGACTAAAGTTTTTTAAGGCTAAACATCCTCTAAGTTTTGGAAGTTGAAAGTTAGAGCTTTGAGTTGGTATAGTTCATTTTTATTTTAGATGTAATATATATATATATATATAACTTATATGGGGCTAATTATAAATGTATAAATATGATTTAGTGACTGTATGTCATCTCAATGATGACGTGACACACACATGACATTTTATTTAAAGATATACTCTATAATTAGATTTGATATTCATCTAAATCTATCGATAATTATTTTGATAATTGAAAATTATTTAGAAAATATTTGAATAAAAAAACACAACAATTTTTTTAAGATAATTACAAGTTTAAATATCTTTAAATTTTATCCTAAATTAATCTAATAATAAAAACACTATGTTATATCCAAAGCATATTTAATCACACTTCATGGTCATTTAATCATCGGACCATTCGTATCTTATATCATACGATTTGAGAGAGATAAATTGACGTCTCATTTGGTTATGTATTCCAGATTTTATCCTCACATGGTTATAACATTGAGGTGTTGGAAATTAATATATAGTGATGTTAATTTCAATATAACAGGTTGAACATTTTAATGAAAATATGTTGATAGACAAATTAGTTATAAGTTTGTTTTATAAGTTTGACTAAACAAACTTGAATTAATTTGAATTACTTTAGATGAACGAGTATGGTGGGGGTAATATATGTTTACATGCATTCTCCAACGCCTAGGTACAAGTCTTTCTTTCTTGGATTGACTAGTTCAAAAGACATGGGTTGTAGCATGCTTGTAAACAGTTGGGGTATACGAACTATAAGGGATGTGGAGTGATTCATGGGATGTGAGATCATGGGAAAACTGACTTGCTTCAAATCAGTGTATCTACATCTATAAATAGGGACCTGGAACTCTATTGTAAAGGTACTCTAACAGAATCATCATCTCTGAGATCTTTATTTACTCCACATACTTTCCATAATATTTTCTTTCTCTACAAACCGATTGTGCATTACGGGTTATTGTTCTCGTTTACAATAAACCGTTACGAGACTGTATAAATCCTGGGGTGTACGGTACGTAGGCTCGAAGCGATTAAACGGGCTCCAAGACCTTAAAGGACAAAAGTTTCTTCTCGTGCAGTTTTGTTTGCTGTCTTTTTGGGGTTTTGTTTACTGTTCTTGCAAGTTTTTTTCAAACGGGTCAATTTTTGGCTGTTTTGGGTGTTGTGTTTTGGTACTTGTTTCAAGTTGCTGGTGTTGGGTATAATATTCAACAATCTTTTAAGGTTTCTATTTATCTTGCAATGGACGCCGGAGCATCATCGTCTAACCTTCGCATCATGAACCAGGAGTTTGCCAAGCTGGACAAATTTGACGGGTGTAACTACACCCGATGGGCTGATAAGATGAAATTCTTATTGATCGTTCTCTCAAGATTTTCTATGTTCTCGATCCATTGTTGGCTCCAATTCCAGCCAATCCTGTTGCCGCTGAAGGAAAAGAAGTTGATCCGAATGAAGTTCTAGAGCTCGAGAAGCAAAGGATCATTCGTACGGAAGATGAGACCTTATGTTGTGGTCACATCAAGAACTCTCTCTCGGATAGGCTGTATGATGTTTATGCTCCTATCACCGATCCAAGAAAGCTATGGAGTGCCTTGGAGTTTAAGTACAAACAACAGGAGGAAGGTACAAATAGATATCTTATTTCTAAGTTTTTCGATTTTCAAATGGTTGACGAAAAACCTATATTGGAGCAAGTGCATGAACTCCAAATTCTCGTTAACAAATTGAATGTGCTTTCTATTCCCATTCCGGAAATGCTACAAGTTGGTGCCATTGTTTCAAAGTTACCACCTTCATGGAATGATATTTCCAAGAAGTTGATAAACAAGAAAGATGACTACTCGTTGGACGATCTCTTGAAGCATCTTCGCATTGAGGAAGAAGCTAGGAATAGAGATAAACGAGTGACTCATGGATCCACTGTTCATCATGTTCAAGTCGGAAACTCTTCGAAGAGAGGTTCCCGAAACGGTCAAATGAAATCCAATTTGGGGGTGAATCGAGACAAATTCAAAAAGACCGGACCGTCAAAGAGAACCGGAAAATGCCATGTTTGTGGGGACACTGGCCACTATGCTCGTGAGTGCAAGTTGAGGAAGTCCGGAAATGATGACGTTAATATGGTGAATGGTGAAATAGCGGACCGTGTGGCTCATGTTCATCTCGATGATGATAACTTCGTGGCATGATAATTTTAATAGTGACTCGTTTCTAGCTTATTTTACGTTAAGCATGGTGGCTAGCGCCTTTGAATAATTTGTTGGTTTGGTTTTCGTTTTCGTTTTGAATTCTAGTATAATCGCATTTTGTTTTTCTGAAATCCGTTTTAATATTGTTGTTTGTTAATGAAAGTTACTACCTCCGTCCCAAAATTATTGTCCACTTTTGACTTTCTAAGTCTTTATTTCTCAACTTTGACCTTAAATATTTTTGTTTATGCTATTTAATATTTGATGCATAATATATGAATGGATTGAGTTTTAATTATATTTTTCATTGGTATAATTTTTATCAAGTATTATGTGACATAAACAAAAATATTTAAGGTCAAAGTTGACAAAAAAAGACTCCGAAAGTCAAAACTGGACAATAATTTTGAGACGGAGGTAGTATTTGTTTAGACTTTAGTTGTCAAACATAGATATTTTATACACTGTTAATAAATGTGGTTCTTTGCTCAAAAGAGAAAACACATGCGAATACTAAATTTTATGAAAGAAGAAAACAAGTGCTGGAAATTTGTTTTAAGAAACCCAATCTTGTGAAATTATTCAAAATGCTAGAAACGGATTACTAAATTATAAGGGAAGTCACTGCATGAATCACTACATGTTGAAGTGATATATTATGATGACAACATGAGGCATCATTTTCATAGTTGGTGTGATCAAAAGTAGTAGTTTTGTATCACGTATAAATAAGAACCGTAGCACTGTGAAAGTATTATGTTATGTTCGGCACTTGTAATTTTGAATGGTATGATATGATTATGTGATAGACATCACAAGATGATGATGTAGTCTACTGGTATAAGGTTGTAGTGGTTAGTTTATTATGCAAGATAGAAGATTAGTAGATGTGTATTGTTATGAAATCGATGAACGGACATATTTGGCTGACTTGGTATGCAACTTACGTTGAAACCGTTAACCTATGATTCCGAACTATGGGCCTTAAAATGTGATCATGGCTGATCACCTTGTTCACAACCTGGGTCTAATTTTCATGGCAGTTTAATAGGAAAATGAGATCCTATTATAACGTACAAAACATACACATAGTCTACTGATCGGTTACCACTAACTAAAAGCTACCAGGTTTATTCGTAAAGGAATAAACTTTTATCATATTGTTCCAAGTGCAAAAGTTTTCATTGAGATGAAAGGCACTGATGTAAATTGTAGTATAACATTACAAGCTTGTGGATTAATATATACTCACAGTTAAAGTTATTTTTTAATAATGAGTAAGCATGCTAAAGTATGCATTAATTTGTGTACATTGTCAAGTTGTGACAATAGGCAAAGTAGATTAGAGATCTATCTTCTTAAAATTTCACTGTGATGAAATGGATATAGAGAATATTGAGATGGTACCATTATAGACAAGTTTTCAAGTGATCTAGAAACTTGAGTTCGATACTACTATTTCTCTGACGAGAGACTTAGTGAGTATTTGTGATTAGACCGATAAGAGTGAAGTGACTTGTCGAGTATATCCTATTAAGTCTCTGACGAGAAACTTAATGAGGATCACTAGAGGCATGGGTTTGAAACCAAATGTGAATCGGTTGGTGACAGAAACCCGACTTGATTGTAGAGCTCCTACATTACGAGTTTAATGGGTAATAACAAAATCACTAATGGATAGAAGGTACTATCAACGTAATTAGCCCATGTATAGTAATGATAGTACGTCGTTGACGAGGTGTAGGTTGAGGTAAAGCCTCTTAACTAAGCTTTAGAGGCGTCTTAGCAACGAGGACGATAGAGAAGCTTAGCCTATATAACCTAGAGGTGGTGCCGCCTCGAATAGAGAGTTATGGTTTTCTCTCTTAGAGGGTTATGAAAGGGATTTGAGCGCATGGCCATATTCGCGCGTAGTGAGAATGCACAATATAACAATGGAAGTGCGTATGTATCCGCCGATAAGGTCATAAGGTATTGGTTTAATCTTCGGACACCATTATATCTTATGGTTCGTGGTTTAATCTTTGGACACCATTGAATCGATCTTATTTTGTGTATGCATATCAAACGAGGTTTAATCTTTATGACACCTTGTAGCACAACATGTTCGAGTGAGTAGAGGAATTGTTCAACCTGGTGGGGGATTGTTGGAAATTAATATATAGTGATGTTAATTTCAATATAACAGGTTGAACATTTTAATGAAAATATGTTGATAGACAAATTAGTTATAAGTTTGTTTTATAAGTTTGACTAAACAAACTTGAATTAATTTGAATTACTTTAGATGAACGAGTATGGTGGGGGTAATATATGTTTACATGCATTCTCCAACGCCTAGGTACAAGTCTTTCTTACTTGGATTGACTAGTTCAAAAGACATGGGTTGTAGCATGCTTGTAAACAGTTGGGGTATACGAACTATAAGGGATGTGGAGTGATTCATGGGATGTGAGATCATGGGAAAACTGACTTGCTTCAAATCAGTGTATCTACATCTATAAATAGGGACCTGGAACTCTATTGTAAAGGCACTCTAACAGAATCATCATCTCTGAGATCTTTATTTACTCCACATACTTTCCATAATATTTTCTTGGGTTAATGGCATATAATAGCAACGTACTTTCTCATTTGACCCATTATCATATATGAACTCCAAAAAGTATCACAATAC
>BQNB010128256.1:0-19310 GCA_026074375.1 Tanacetum coccineum | reverse complement strand
GGTAGTGGCATATCTTGTTGACATTGTTCTTGCTGAGATCATCAGGCATGGTTCGGTAGAGACCGACTTCCATTTTGTGTGAAATCTCTCAACAATGCTATTGCAGACTGTTGTAGCTGTGTTTTTCTATGGTTTTGTTACTACTGATTTGATGAATGGAGTAGTTTAGTTATACAGAAATTGTGTAATGTATCGAACCGTAATAATTCACTGCCATGCTTACTGCTATATGCTCTTCTTGCATCTTATAACCACATCATATGCTCCATAATTGAAGGTTGCATTTATATATAGTTGCTATGACATCAAATGTCTTCTTTTTTATGCTATTGCACTTGTGCTTAGAGTAAACATCTATATCTTGTGATATTAGTTAAGCATTAAATGAAGATTCCCCTAACATCTTTGTTCATCGTGTCTGTAGGTTACCGCATGCAAAACATGGCGAACAGTGGGAGAAGCATTTAGACCACCAAAGTAAGCATTAAATGGTTTTGATGGTTTTTGTTTATTAATCTTGTATCACTTCGGATAGTTTTATCATAAACCAATGTTTTGCTTCACTCGGTCGTGATATAGCTGTTCTAATTTTGAGAAGCAAGTATGTGCCAAACTTGTATGTCAGTTAAGTTGCTTGGTCTTTGACACTAAGTGTCATACACCAAATATTGTTTTATTATGCTTCTCGGGACCATAATTATAATCCACCCTCACTACCATTCAATTTGTGTTCATTTATTTTTCCCCTAGTCCACTTTTGTTACCTATTCCCTTCATATCAAAGTCCTTTATTTTTTGCATTCAGCGACTCATCGTATTAATGTCGTCTATTATTTAAAAAAAAGTTATATTAATAACAACCAATTTTGCATCATGTTTTATTAAGTTGATCCTATGAATATTGAGAGCGCTCTTGTGATCAGTCGATTAATTGGCATTACCATTATCCTATGGAAGTGAATTTGTTTAGTTTGGATATAAGGGTGTTGTTATATTGTTGCAACAAGAAAAAACCGAGATCAAACGCAACAAATGCATAAGGAGATGCACGGAGGGTTCAAGTCATTTGGAAAGGCACTAAAAGGAGTGTTTAGCAAGAAGAAGAAGTGAAGACATAGGAGTGAAGTGAGCTAGATGTCTAAATGTAGTTTAAGACAACTTTTAACTTGATTATGTGTATGTTCTTAACAACTTGTGTGGTGATTATCCGATGTATTCGGAAAGACTTATGTGTTGGTTATCTTTAGGTACTTGTTTGCTATGATGGTTTAAACCTTTAGTTGTTTTATTTAATCAACTACTTATGCTACTTTGGTTTCATGACTTGATATGTTTATTACATGCTATATGATTAAATGTGCTCATACAACTCAATAGGGCTTGCTGCAAATAAACCACCAAAACAGAAATACTCTCACAAAAATTCTGAGAAAAATCATTTTTCTGTGAAAAATGGAAGCCAACAGAGGGCGGCCCCCTTAATTCATAACGGGCGGCCCCCTTATCTTTAAGGGGACCGCCCCCTAATTAAGGGGACCGCCCTAGTAAATCACGGGTAAAACAGTATTTTTCCTGCTTTTTGACCCTCTTTTACCTAGTCTCAGCTATCTTTGCCCAGAATGCTCGAACACAATTTGGAACAACCTAAACTAGTTCAAATTCATTCCTTTTTCAATCCATTCTCTTCCCATAAATCCCTTCCAAATGATCATCACCAACACATCATCCACCAAATCATACACTAACCACTATCAATCAACATCCATGGAGAATCCACATAGAGATTTCATTTCCAAGAATCCTCTCCCAAGATAGGGACAAAAATCAACATCATACCGACAAAATAAATTGTTTGTGGATTATATACCCAAGACAGACATCAAAAATTTACATAGCACCCAAACTTCAACTCTCTCACTAGTGCTCATAACTGCACCTTCAAATCACTCCATCAACCAAAGATCTTTCTTCTTCCCCTCAAGTGACTACATACCAAAATCACCCACTCTCAACATTCACTTATACGTCCCAATCGTTACTTAAACCCACACCACATTCTCCTCCAGAGTTTCTCCACCAACCATAATTTGGTATGTCCAATATAACTCTCCTCCTAATATAATTGTGTTGATTTGTTTAGGTAATACAGTAATTAATTTATTCCATAATTTGGTATGTGCAATATAACTCTCCTTCTAATATAACGAGGCATGCAGACCCGTGCGACGCACACGGATTATATCTAATGTGTTTTAGATGGGTTGTGTGTAATTGTTGTTGGCGATTTTGGCTTAGTCTTGTTGGTCATTAGAGTTTTGGTGTTGTGGTTATATTAGTTGTAAAAAGTAGTCATGAGTCAGTGATGTTGGGATGCCGTTCCTTTTAACATATGTTTAGTATTAAACTATTAATACGTTTTTATTTGTTTTCGTATGTTTTCGTTTGTTTTTATCCGTTTTCGGACCTTTTCGTCCGGTTTTATTTGTTTTCATATTTTGTCGCCCTTTTTAATGCGTTTTCATACATAATGAGACTTACCCACTCCTTGCATGGCCGTGTAAAATCAATTGGATACATTAATGGTTCTTATATACTGTATGTTTGGCAAAACTGGCTGTAAGTTATAGGCTGTAAGCTGTAAAACTGTAAGCTGTAAACTGCAAAGCTGTTAATATGAATTACAAGCTGTATCTTTTTTTAATAAAAGTGTTTGGTAAATTAGCTGTTGACTGTAGTTATAAGATGTAAATGATTTAAAAAGACATATTTAAATAAATTATAATATAGTAGGAGGGTATATCAGTAATTTATGTAATTTACAGTTTTAACAGCTCTTAACAATTTTAAAAGTTTCATGAATCAGCTTTTCATTTAGGAGCTACTTGTTTAAAATAAAAGCTTGAAGTTGATGCATCCAAACAGAGCTACTTATTATGAAGGATATTATTTTTGTAACAAAAAGCTTACAGCTCCTCAAAAAGCTTCAAAAAAGCTCTTGCCAAACAGGCCCATAAAAGATAAAATCAATTTGATACATTAATGGCTATTGCATGAGGGTTGTGTACATAGTCCTATTTGTCTTGCACCCCTCATAATGAATACATCCACAATAAATTAAAGGACTCAATCTTTTATAATAATAGATAGATTGTGTTTGTTTAGGTAATAATTAATTTATTACCATAATTTGGCATGAGAGATTTGATTATGTAATCTTTACCTTGATTCCTACTCAATCTCTCACTATAAATAGGGGATTAGTTCCACCCATTAGACACACAAAAATTCATATCATCTCTTTCGGTAGAAGATCAAAGTTCCACCAATATTCCATGGCTTTCTCTACTCTCAAGTGTCTTTTTTTATGTTTATCGAATTATTCTTCTTATTATACATACGCATGATTATGGAATTAAATACAACAAATAACATTAACTCGTTGCTAGAGCCTGATGACGACGAAGAAGAAGAATATTTTGATTGTGAAGACAACGAAGAGTACTTCAACCACGAAAACGACGAAGATATAATATTTCCCTTATTCGATCAATATTTATTATATATACCCATGATTATGGGATTAAATACAACAGATAACATTAACTCGTTGCTAGAGCCTGATGACGAGGACGACGAAGAAGAATATTTAGATTGTGAAGACAACGAAGAGTACTTCAACCATGAAAACGACGAAGAATTTACATTCATGTATCTAGATGAAAACAATACACCTATTCCAGCGGACAAAGCATCGATAAACAAATATATCCATCCAATATTTCCGTTATTCGATCAAACTTTATTATCTCATGAAGAACGAAAACAACTACTACCTATTAATCCTCAAGTAAATAAAGTTTTCGTTGAATCAGATCAAGTAGCATTGTCTTCCACGTCAGAATACGACAGAATAGAAAGCGTTGCTATGGGACCATACTGTACGCGGAAAAAACAACCTCCCAAGTTAAGTAAAAAGAGCAACTCAACATGTTTTCCTAAGCTTTGGAGACTTAAAGATAAGGTTGGTTGCAGTAATAGTGATGGTCGAGATGCGTTTGTTTTCCTAAAGAAGCCTGTTAGGACGGCAGTAGAAGGATCGTCTTTGAAAGGCAATGGTGGAAAAAGGAAGGCCGAAATTGGAAAGTTTTCGGGACATGAGGTGTATCTAAGGAAGAGAGCACAAGGTGAGGAAGATCGTCGACAGTCTTATTTACCTTATCGGATGGGAATTATGGGGTTTTTTACTAATGTAAATGGTGGTTTAAGTAAAAATGCACATCCATACTAAGTGTTAGCTATTAATTAGAAATTTTAGTTCATTTGTTTTTTTGTAAAAACTAATGCTAGTAGTACATTTGGACATCAATCAAAATGTTATATAACCGACAACTGTTTTATTATGTAATGAATGCAGACCTGCATAATAAAGATAGCATTAGCTAGACATCTTTTGAATTGTCGGTTTCTAATGTCCGTAAAGGGCTAAGCGCAAAGATACTATACTCTTTTGAATCCTTGACGACATGTATAACTTTTGCAAGTTTCATTCTTAACATTGATCAAACTATAACATATGAGTTTATAAGGTTAGTGGAGTAAAAAGAAAGAAAAAGCAATACATGAGATATTTGAGTAATGATGTAGCTATAAAAAAGGTGGTTACAGTTACAGAAGTGTAAACATGTGTGGCCTTTGTCTCTTCTTTCATTTGCACCTGATCATGTAGAGAGCCTGCAATTAATCATTTTTCTCATAGTTTCATAACTACAACTCTTCAAGGCTAAATTTTAATGCAACCCCACATGAATAAACCGCAAAGACCGAAACGAACAGATCCATGTTGCATCTCCTGATGGAATGTATGACAAAACCTTTTACGAGTCTGTTGAATATGAGTCGTTATTAGGTTGGATGACGAATGATTGGATTGATGGCACCATACTTCATTGGTGGTGCATGTAAGTTTGTTAATGTTTTAATAAATATTACTATAACATAAATTCTTTCTAATCAATTATAATAATTATTATATTCTTGATCTAGGCACCTGTTTGAGATGGTAAGTAAGGAAGAGTTCAACACCTGTGCATTTTTCAATCCCACGATTATCCAAGGGCGTGTGTGCGATCAAGAGAGTAATTTTGCCATAAAGCATATTCTCGCTATTGTTGAAGCACATAAAGAGAAAGAGATATTCCTTGCACCGTATTTGCAAGAGTATGCTATTTTCTTGTTATAATATAGTTTTAATTAACATGCATTGTTTATACTAAGATGTTTAAACTTTCTGTGTAGTTCTCACTGGGTCTTATTTTTAATTTGCCCTAAGACAAGGACGAGATACATATTCGATTCATACAAATGAGACAAGAAAAAGACCTCAAACAGTTCTATCTGAGCAACACAGTGGAAAGGTTAGTAATTTAAAATATACACATTTATGGGTGTTATCAGGTTGGGTATCGGTTTGTCGGGTGTTATCGGGTCGGGTGATTCGGGTTATCAGTTTACAAAATAAGCCTGACTCAACTTATATATTTATTCTCTACAATTAAATTCTTGAGTAGGCAAGCAAAACCATATTTGACCTGCGAAAGCCGTATGAATTATTGTATTTGATCTAAACAAGGCCCATCTCACTAAGCTACCATGTTCTTTAATTCATTAAAGTGTGTTGAAATTGCATATGTGATGTTAGATGACTATCATTGAGTACCAAGTTAGTACTTAGTAAGTTGTAGCAAAACAAGATATAGTACCACAACAATAGTCAAAATCCTCGTTAGTAGCCATAACAAAAGCATTTATATATTAATAAAATGTTACGTGCTGATCTTGTGCATCTAAACTCTTTATCACAGTAGGTAGTATTTCATCTCAGTACCAACAATCCACCATTTCTCCCATGTGAACATCTTATTGTAAATGTATATTATTTACTTAATACCTTTTTTTTAGGGCTTTTTGACAATTGCATTCAAGTGGACTATTGGGGCTATTGAGGTTTTTATAAATAAATCATCTATAATCGCGTGTTACTAGCTTTTTTAAATGATCATATCGTATAATTATTTTATGTATACTTGTTATTTGATGATAGTGTAACCAACAAGTAGCTTTATGGGAATGCAGCTACTACGTGATGAAGTTTGTTTTTGAACTTGTTAGATAAAACAAAAAACCTTCTCGCGTGAGGTAAATGTTTATACACTTTGTTTATTTGCATTTAATCGGTTATGTGGAACTATTAACATTTTATCTTATTATGTTTATAGCTTCATGACTCTACCAGAGCTTTAAGGAAAGATGAGTTGGATGGATTGATAATCAATGCGGGATCAAAGTTTTTCCAGGAATATTGCAATAACGATTAGGCAAGTTAATGATTTCTATAAGATCGGTACGTGGGAAAGATGTGGTTATCTAGTTGCTGTTGTTGGCGCGTTGCTTTATTAGGTTCCACTAATTGTCATTTTCTACATTGTTTTCCTTTAGTGCTGTCGTTTCGAAGGTTTTTCAGTTGCTTGTGTTAGGCTCTTGGTCCTTTCAACTCAAAGCCTAGGATGTTACGC
Source organism: Tanacetum coccineum (assembly GCA_026074375.1). Lineage (NCBI taxonomy): Eukaryota > Viridiplantae > Streptophyta > Magnoliopsida > Asterales > Asteraceae > Tanacetum > Tanacetum coccineum. The sequence continues at coordinate 12,738 of BQNB010128256.1, read as the reverse complement.
TTTCATTTTAAATTATCTCTTTTGTTTGTTGAGTGGTTGTGCTCTTCTGTTTGCTAGACCTTTTTTGTGTTATTTAGTAATATGTTCTTTTCGACTGGAAATAGATTGCAGTACTTCTTTTGTGTTGGTGATCTGGTTGTCAATAATGTATTTCTAGCCAGTAAATTGTCATAACTGCTAGCATTTAGCTCAGAAAAGATGTCACAACAATAGCATTTTAGACTGCCCAGCATAAGAACACATTTTATGGAACTCGCTTTAATAACCACCATCTTTAAGACAACGCTCCCATAATAACCACTAACAAATCAGAGTACATTTAAAACAATCGTCAACTCTTAATATTGAACGGTTAGGCAAAACCGTGAACTTACAAACTACTTAAAACCAAAAATCCCGGACATGAATCATTTTTAGGAACGGTTAAAAAACTACTAAAAACAACTTATCTTTTGGGAGTTTTATTAAGACGGTTCAAAAACCGTTCTTTAAATTCTTTTTAACCGAACCTAATATCCTTCTTTCCACTAGTGCAATGTTCTTTAGTGCGTTTTGATTCATACATATTAAGTATACAACACTTCTGCAAATATGATAAGAGTCACAATAACATGCATATTACACGTATGAACTATGAATTAAGTTTTTTACGTGTGCACGTCACTTCTCAAACGATGTACAACTAGGTCAGGAAAACCTCACACATATAGATACAAAACATTGTCACATAGTTTACACTTTAAAAAATAGGCCAAGAGCACATTTTTAAGCGTTAGTTTATCAACTCGGGACTCGAGTAAGGTTCATTATTTGCGTGGTTAGTTTAAATATCCTTTCTTCTTTTCTCCCTATTTCTGCAGCAAGAACCCTGATTTATTTGGAGAGCTTAGCAAAGGCCAAAGCCCCAAGGTCATGTCTCTCCTATCCTTACATTTGATGATACACATTAGTGTGCAATATGAACTAAAACATCTGACTTTAGTACTATATATTTTGTTCAAAAATTTGGTAACTTTTAATGCATTTATGTTATGATAATCATGCGATGTTTAGGCTAAAAATCTAAATGCAGTTCATGGTATTTTCCTGCTCGGATTCTCGAGTTTGTCCATCACATATTCTAGATTTCCAGCCGGGTGAGGCCTTTATGGTTCGTAACATCGCTAGTATGGTCCCCCCATATGACAAGGTGATGTTTATTTTCATATTTTTAAATATTCAAACCATATTGCATCATTTAAGCGTAACAATGCAACAGTTAACTATAATCCATTAATCCTTTTGTATAATTGATTCCTTGTGCAGATAAAGTACTCGGGAGTGGGGGCAGCTATTGAATATGCAGTATTGCATCTGAAGGTGATACAGTGTTAAACAACCCTTTCTAGCTATAATCCTACATGTTGGGACATCTATCCCATACTTAATTTTTGCTCTATCAGTCTAAAGAATTTATGTTTATGGGTAAAATTGTGGTCTTCAGGTGGAGTACATTTTAGTAATCGGACACAGCTGCTGTGGGGGGAGTAAAGGGCTCATGTCTATCCCGGACGATGGGACTACATCTTCGTAAGCAACTTTATTTCATTAGTAACGAGACGGTATTTTCATCATTTTCTTGTAACTTTATGTCATTAGTACAAGTCACTGAATCGAGTACCATATTGTATATGACCAGCGACTTCATTGAGGATTGGGTAAAAATATGTTCCACTGCTAAAAGCAAGGTGCAAGCAGAATTTAAGGATTTGAATTTTGCAGAACAATGCACCAAGTGTGAGATGGTAAGTTGAAACAAATTTAAAATATTCTTACTGAAGTCAAACTTCATTTTTACTGAATAAAGTGAAAAATGCAGGAGGCTGTGAATGTATCTTTGGGGAACCTATTAAGTTACCCTTTTGTTAAAGCAGCAGTTATGAACAAAACACTTTCCCTAAAAGGAGGATATTACGACTTTGTCAAGTGCAATTTTGACACCTGGTCTCTTGATTATGGTGAATATGGTGTTTTCACCTCTCTTTGCCTGTTAAATAGTAATATACAAACTTTTACAGGATGTCATGTGAAAGATAAGGGACCTCCGAAACCCCATGACCTCTGATATATTAGAGATTAAGGGGCGGACTAGGAAACCGTTCAAGCTGCACGCTTTATAGTCTAAATAACTTTTAGTAGGATACAGATAAGAATACTTTCCTTGTCTTATCTTTCAATTATTTTCATATTAATTATAATGTAATAAGCTCTCAAATGTATGCCAAATAAATGCTGGATAACTGGAGCAAGAGTATGCTCCCCACAAGATTGTAAAGGTTCTCTTCTATGATATACTAAATTTCACAGTTGATCTAGGACCACATGACTAGTGATATGTCGATTCATCTAGGGTCTTGAGGCTTTATACTTACCACATTAGATTTTGTTGTCAAGTGGCTTTGATGAGGAATATGAGGACACCGTTTATAAACCATTTGTTTTGCCAAGTTTCCTCTATTTTTTATCACAGTTTTAACTCTCTATCATGCAATTTAAATCCAATTCAAAGTATGAAGGAAGATGGCATACATAAGCTAAAACATGAACAAACAAGTCATTAAAACTGCCCTAAAATGTCATTTATTAAACACACATTGCACAATGGTTTGATACCACTTATATTTTGGCTAGCTTTACCAAAATATACTCTTCAGGAAACCCCCAGATATACAACCCCTTTTCCTGTAGCTCTATAAGTTTTCAAGTTATGAGAAAGCTTCTTCACTCAGTCAAATGGAAACTGGACAGTTTTGGGTCAATTACTCTGCCTATCACCATCACTCACTCTCTAAATACAAGGTTCACTTTGTCAACTGGAACCGGTTGAGGTCACACACAAACCGGAAAACCTGATGAATCACTACACCAAGTTAAGGATTACTACAGTATCCACCTATCCTTCACCACCTTACTGCTATATTGGATGTGATGGGAGTTGATTAGTGTATGTTGTTTGTATTAGCCTTCTCCGCCCTGCCTGCATCCAGTAATATAATATCATCTCACTTTCAAAACCGCAAATTCTTTTTTGACCCAATACGCCACACTCACATATCAATGTATGTATGTATTATCAATTGTAACAAAATTACAACAACGACTTACTCAATGGCATCATAATACACATCAATAATTTGTCTGGCAGTTCTCAAAGTTCTCTTTTTGTGTAATCAATGGCAACATCAGCGCCTAAACTTTTGAGCAACTCCAATTTTTTTTTGGCGTACTTGAACGTGGCGGCCTACATTTGAAAAGCACCAATACTTGATATGTGCAAAGCTGCATAGAAAAGTCTTGTTAATGAATAAACATAGATCACTCATACGTCAAAGCATTATCTGCTTAGGCCAGTTTAACATCTTTATTTTGTTATACCTGAATCACGAGCGATCCAACTCCACCAGCACCATTCAAGACAAGTAGCGATTTACCTTCTGAGAAACCGGCCCTTTCTAGACCTTCATATGCGGTCTCGATTGCAAGGGGGAGACTTGCAGCCTGAATGAAATCTATATTTTTTGGTTTCAAAGCCAAGAGTTTCTCCTCAACTGCAGTGTACTCGGCCAATGAACCTGACTGTTTAGGACCGTCCAGTGCTTTTTCGCTTATATCTCCATATACTTCATCTCCTACTTTAAGACCTTTTACTTGCTTTCCGACCTTAACTACCACACCAGCAACATCATATCCTAGAACAGTCTGTTAACCATAACAAAAACCCATTCAGAAAGGATTTTTAGTTAAGGGGGTATTTGGCATTGCGTTTGAGCAAGTGTTTAGCAGATTATGTAACATAGAATAATAAACTACCACAAATTAAGAGATAGTGTTCGGACATGTTTGTGCTATTTGGGATTGCTTATTTTATAAGGGTGGCGATTTGTACATTATTCTTTCAGCAGTAAAACTCATCATTTTAACCCTTTTACTTTTCACCAATTAAATGGGTCAAAACTCAAATTAGTTTAGTAGTTTGTGAATAAAAAATGTGGTCTACAAAATAAACCTTTATGAAAGTGCTTATGTGCTTTGAGAAAAACAACAGGATGTATGGGATTGCTTGTTTAAATTCAATATTTGAATAAGCAGTTTCACACTATTACCCAAACATTCAGATTTTTAGCCTAAACATCGCATGATTATCATAACATAAATGCATTAAAAGTTACCAAATTTTTGAACAAAATATATAAGAACTTAAAGTCAGATGTTTTAGTTCATATTGCACACTAATGTGTATCATCAAATGTAAGGATATGAAGTAGACATGACCTTGGGGCTTTGGCCTTTGCTAAGCTCTCCAAATAAATCAGGGTTCTTTGCTTGCTGCAGAAATAGGGGAGAAAGAAGAAAGGATATTAAACAACCACAATGCAAATAATAACCTCACTCCGAGTCCCCAAGTTGATAAACTAAACGCTTAAAAAGTGCCATTAGGCATATTTTTTAAAGAGTGTAACGCCCACACACCACATGTGACAATGTTTTGTATCTATATGTGTGAGGTTTTCCTGGCCTACAAATTACTTTCATGTTGTACATCGTTTGAAAAGTGACGTGCACACGTAAAAAACTTGATTCATAGTTCATATGCGTAATATGCATGTTATTGTGACTCTTATCATATTTGCAGAAGTGTTGTATACATAATATGTATGAATCAAAATGCACTCATATTTCTAAGTCTTGAAGTGTGTGAATCCGTTCTTGATCTTCTCGATATGGAAAACCTCATTGGCAGAATCCGCCTCCAAATCAAGCGCTAGTTGCTTAATCTTTGTGTAGGCAACAACCTCCAAATCGCTTTTCTCACTACAAAAAACCAACCAACTGTATGTAAGACATAAATTTTTAACTTACATAAAAAAGAAACAAAAAACTGTAAAGACCACTTAGATCATGTGTTGACGACATCAATATAGTTGCCGTGTGGGATCCTCACTCATAATATGTATGGACAAAAACACCGGATTGGACCAGTTTCATGAAAACTCATTCATTTCATAAGAGATTCATGGAAACACAAAACTCATTCATTAAATGTCATAAGTTTTTCCTTAAGAATTTATACTGTTATCATTTAAATAATTATTCTTATCTTTAAAAGCGTGTGTAAAAATAAAAAAAAAAACTAGCTAAACATGTAATGAAGATATAAGATCATTTCTAATGAAGTATATAGATCACCTAAAAATGACAACAAATATATACATGAGAAACTGCATTAGTCCTTTGATGGCGTTATCCCATAAATCAAGAGCCCATAATTTTCTTCGAGGACGATTTTACAAAACCTGATGAACAAAATGATCGTTGATCAAATATACATATACAATAGTACATATGTGATCATATCATAATTAAATACACATGTCAATAAATAAATATTCAAAGATAAAGTAAACATGATGATCATTTAGGACAATGGATCCATGACAAATGATCATGCATAAGAATGAAACAATGAGTTTATTTAGTGTATATATATATATATATATATATATAATTGATCATGTGGGGTTGCATTAAAATTTAACCTTGAAGAGTTGTAGTTATGAAACTATGAGAAAAATGATTAATTGTAGGCTCTCTAGAAACTGAGATGATCAGGTGCAAATGAAAGAAGAGACAAAGGCCACACACGTTTACACTTCTGTAACTATAACCACCTTTTTTTATAGCCACATCATTACTCAAATATCTCATGTATTGCTTTTTCTTTCTTTTTACTCCACTAACCTTATAAACTCATATGTTATAGTGTGATCAATGTTAAGAATGAAACTTGCAAAAGTTACACATGTCGTCAAGGATTCAAAAGAATATAGTATCTTTGTGCTTAGCCCTTTACGGACATTAGAAACCGACAATTCAAAAGATGTCTAGCTAATGCTATCTTTATTATGCAGGTCTGCATTCATTACATAATAAAACAGTTGTCGGTTATATAACATTTTGATTGATGTCCAAATGTACTACTAGCATTAGTTTTTACAAAAAAACAAATGAACTAAATTTTCTAATTAATAGCTAACACTTAGTATGGATGTGCATTTTTACTTAAACCACCATTTACATTAGTAAAAACCCCATAATTCCCATCCGATAAGGTAAATAAGACTGTCGACGATCTTCCTCACCCTGTGCAACTCTTCCCTTATTATACACCTCATGTCCTGAAAACTTTCCATTTTCGGCCTTCCTTTTTCCACCATTGCCTTTCAAAGACGATCCTTCTACTATCCGAGACCTAACAGGCTTCTTTAGGAAAACAAACGCATCTCGACCATCACTATTACTGCAGACCATACCTTATCTTTAAGTCGTCCACAGCTTAGGAAACATGTTGAGTTGCTCTTTTACTTAGGCTGGAGTTGTTTTTCCACATACAGAATGGTCACCATACTCCCTTGGACACAACCTCGTGTCCTAAAAACATTCCATTTCGGCCTTTCCTTTTTCACCATCTATCCTTTCAAAGATTTATCCTTCAACTGCCGACTCAAACAGGCTTCTTTAGGAAATAAAACCGCATCTCGACCATCACTATTACCCCGCAACCAACCTTATCTTTTAGTCTCCAAATCTAGGAAAACATGTTGATTTACTCTTTTTACTTAATCTTTGGAGTTAGTCACTTTCCGCGTATAGTAATGGTCCCATACAACGCTTTTTTTATTTCTATTCGTCATATTCTGACGAGGGAGAGACAATGCTAACTTGAAACTGATTCAACGAAAACTTTATTTACTTGAGGATTAATAGGTAGTAGTTGTTTTCGTTCTTCATGAGATAATAAATTTTGATCGAATAACGGAAATATTGGATGGATATCTTTGTTTTTCAATGCTTTGTCCGCTGGAATAGGTGTATTGTTTTCATCTAGATACATAAATGTAAATTCTTCGTCGTTTTCATGGTTGAAGTACTCTTCGTTGTCTTCACAATCTAAATATTCTTCTTCGTCGTCCTCGTCATCAGGCTCTAGCAACGAGTTAATGTTATCTGTTGTATTTAATCCCATAATCATGGGTATATATAATAAATTTTGATCGAATAACGGAAATATTATATCTTCGTCGTTTTCGTGGTTGAAGTACTCTTTGTTGTCTTCACAATCAAAATATTCTTCTTCTTCGTCGTCATCAGGCTCTAGCAACGAGTTAATGTTATTTGTTGTATTTAATTCCATAATCATGCGTATGTATAATAAGAAGAATAAATCGATAAACATAAAAAAAGACACTTGAGAGCAGAGAAAGCCATGGAATATTGGTGGAACTTTGAAATATTGGTGGAACTTTGATCTTCTACCGAAAGAGATGATATGAATTTTTGTGTGTCTAATGGAACTAATCCCCTATTTATAGTGAGAGATTGAGTAGGAATCAAGGTAAAGATTACATAATCAAATCTCCCATGCCAAATTATGGTAATAAATTAATTATTAACTAAACAAATCAACACAATTATATTAGGAGGAGAGTTATATTGGATACAAAATATTGCTTTGTTATTAAGGAGTCATCCTCACCATCTATCTAAAAAGAAATCAATGGCTAAAATTAAAAGCATTTAATTATTTCACATATTATTTAAAACTTAAATATCTCTTAAACTGTTAATCATTAAACGAAAAAAATACCATCACGACGAGCATTTAATTATCTTTCTATAGATATCGACTTTGATATACTTTCGTGTAACAGTCCGTATTTAAGGTCACTATTTATTCCGAGCTTTACTTCTATTTTTATTTTTAAGCAAAGTCATTAATTTTACGTTTACCTGATTTGGTAAGAATTTCCCATTCTCAGCTTTAAGTGAGCCGTAATTAGGAATCTATTCCGTCTTCGTGCCTTAAGTGGTTTAATATTCTTATAATACTCCCCGATGATTATAGTTTACATCATTGTCATTTTCTGTTGTGTTTCGCGTTTACGTAAATTTCTTGCTTAAAACTCGCGTTTTACCTTAAACCTTACTTTTTATTTAATTTAACTTACACTATACTTTAAATTAAATACTTATAAACTAAAAATAAAAAAAAATAAAATATAAAAACACCCTATTTCTAGTCCTAGGCCGGTTTGTCCTTTCCCACACACAACCCATTTCACAATTTCTATAAACCATCATTTCTTTTCATTTCTCCATACATGCAACTTCTCATTTCACCTAGTTCAAAAAAAATATTCAAATCTCTTCCTCCTTCCTTCTCCTTCTTGCTGCCGAAATTACCACCACCACCACCATAATCTTACAAAAATTTTCTTCTCCTTTTTATCATCATAACATCATCCTTAAGTTGCTTGCAAAGTTTGATAAAATTTCTTGAAGTTTTGAAGAAGTTATTGAAGTTTTAATGGAAGATTTTAATCAAGACTAGGTTGGATCTTGAGTTCTTGTTATTTAGGGTGTATTGAACCCTTATGAGTCAAGATTGTGGGTGTTGGAATAGGTCTAACTCAGCCCCTAACAAGAAGAAAGTGTTTGTTGGTCTTGATTTTCTTGTCTAAATCATTTTCTAGTAAGGTTACTTCTTAATCTTTAATTTTTCTTTTGATTTTGATCCATGAAAATGGATGTTTGATTCTGGAAATGCATGTTATATGATGTATGAGTTGTGTTTAAGAGCTTGGTATGGCATTGCATGTGATTGGTTAGAGTTAGGATTGATGTTTGGATAGGTTTTAGAGTAAATATTTGGGACTGTTTTGAAACAGTAGCAAAAACATGTTATAGCAGAAATATTTTGGCTTGGAGCCTATGATTAAATTACATGTCTGGAAAGATACATGTCTTGGCATCATATAGGGATAGTTGCGGATGCCAACCAACTCTTGGAGTTGAGGGGAGATAATGTTTAAAAATAAGAGAATAGGTTCAAAATCTGGACCTATATTAGGAGGGGAAAACGGGTTTTATAACTTCCAAGTTTTTGCAATAAAAGGTTAGGTTTTAAAGATTGGGTCAGTGGTATACATCTTAAGGAAGCTATATCATTTGGCCTCACCTTCATTTCTATCATGGTTTAGGAATTTTGGGCAATTTCCGTTAAAGGGTTTAAAATATTTGGAACTTTTTGTTTTGGGAGTAACCAGGGGTTTAAAACAGTCTTTTCACATTAGTTATGATTAGAATTTATTGAGTCTCTTACATTTTTTGAAACTAGACACAGTGATTGCCAGGTTCAGGAGTGAAAGCTCACAATTTAGAACATTTGTGAGCTACGCGGAGATATGAGCCATGAAGCGAGGTCAATAAACAGAAACTGAGTTTTTTACGTCTAGTCTCAAAATTTAAAAACGTATAGTACACTTTGATAAAAAAATAAGAATAAAAAAACCGAAACTTAGTTAGGTGTTTATTTTACCTATAAGACCAGATCACAAGTCGCATTTTGGGATTTAAAAAAGGATTGGGGGGAAGTTCTAGTGGAATGCCATGATTATCTCGGAAACTCATCTCATGATCACTTGTTAATTTTTACGTATTGTTTCTTTCTACATACTAAGTCACGTCACGTATTTTAGGAGGTGCTTAGGAGTACTTCCCGCTCGTTCGAGACTCGTCATACTTCTGATCTAATTGTTCTCTTCGGTGTGAGTTCATAGCCTCGCACTTTTCTAATTATTTAAATGTTTTTATAACCCCTTGCCCGCGTGATGGAGGATATACATGCTAGTTTTATAAATTGAACACAAGTGATTTTCGGTATACTGGCTCGATTGTGACACTGATTGCATATGTACCTATTGCAGAAAGGGACAAGGCCCCCTATTTAATAGCATGTTACATTACCTATGATGGGATGAGCGTTAAGTACATAAAGTAGATCTATTAGGCCGTGACTTTGCCCTGTATGGGGGTTGGTGTCTATCCATGGGCTAGATCACCATTAAAGGACATTTTGTATTGTGGTATTTTCTTTAGGTATATTGCTATTTTACCTAGTTTTGTGGGTGGCATGTTGTTACCATATTTAATAATTTGTTGGTTAACTTTCAGTTGGCCTTGAGCCTTTAATGCATTAGAGATTAAAAACTTGTTTGTCCACAAGTTTTCGATGATTTAAAAATACTTGTGTTCCCCTCTTATTTCATAGAAACCTATGATTCACCTCACGTTGTCATTGACTTTTTAGCATGTTTTTATCTCAGGTAATCAGGTGTTGCATGGTTGGAGTGGCCGATTGGAGTGTCATTAGCGAACGAAATGTTTTGATTAAACTTGTTTTGGTTCCATTCATTAAAAACACTTTGTGTTATGGTTTTAAAATCTTATGTTATGATGTTGTATGGTGACGATCTTATGGACAAATTTTTGACTCTGATCTTACATGGATGGGAACAATTGTAATGTTTTAAATGTCTCTTTTGAGTAGTTTTTATATTCTTATGTTTTTTGCTATGAACTTAAACGCCAAATACTGTTGAGTTTCTGCTACGTATTGAATTTGTGGGGTGTCTACAAGTTTCGGTTATCAGGGCTTTAAGGTTATAGAGAACTAGGTCGTTTTTCAAAAATTTAAACTATAACTTTTTTTTTCTTTTTTTCCTTAGCCGCTAAGACTCCTGTGGCCATCGTCCAAGTCATGATTATGATTTCTAATTTAAGTATTATGACTTCTCGAATTCTAGGGTGCATTTAATGCTATGTAAAATATTTATTGGGTTCAATGTCATAAAATACCATCGAAGTTTTAAATTTCCCGACTTCACCAACGAATAAATTTTGTTCTGTTCTAGACAAACGAAACTTTCAACTATTGTTCCCCGATATCACCAATATTCCAATTTGTTACTGACACGTGGCAGTTTTCTTCCACGCTGGCAATAGTTATTTTTAATAATCTTAGAGTAAATTGCATTTTTAGTCCCTGTGGTTAGCTGCTAACTTTGATTATGCTTATGATGTTTGTCGAAGCGATCTGTGATTAATAATTTCCCTAGCAACATTCTCGTCAATCTACAACAAAACAAAAACACACCCCTATGTATCTCAGATTTCATATGAACAAAACACAAAAAGAGATTACTAAAATCTAGATAAATCATCTACAACCTTAATGAATCAGGTGAGTTGTAATCAAATGTAAAAAGAGTTTGTTAGCAATTGCTTATTCTGTTTGTAATCAGTTTTTTTGTAACTATATCGAAAGACAATGCAGAAAATAGTGTTTCGATTCACTTGTGATTTAGCGAAAGACACTACTTTGAGTGTATTGGATATTCTACCTAGACATATATGAAGCAATCTAATGAAAATCAGATCCACAGTACATGTAAGCAGATAATCACTAGTTTATCTATTAAGTATCAAATCTCGAAAAAGTATAAAAAAGAACCAAAGTGTTGTTTGGGATTGCTTGCTTATACTTTTTGAAATAAGCCCATATAACTAATCATAACAAACACGATGCAGAGGATGTTATTTGGATTTACAATCAAAATGGGACACACTAGTTTGATAATGTTCGTTTTATTTAATGTATCGCGAAAAAAAAAAATTAGTTCATTTACAATCAAAGGGGTTGTTAGTCTTTTTTTACATCAGTTGTAACAAAACATAATGCAGAAAATAGCCTTTTGATTCACAACTGATCTAGCAAAAGACATAGTTTGAGTGTAACAGATATTCTACTGACTAAACTTGTTTGGTTCCATTCATTAAAAACACTTTGTGTTATGATTTTAAAACTTATGTTATGATGTTGTATGGTGACGATCTCGTGGACAAATTTTTGATTCTGATCTTTCATGAATGGGATAATGTTATGTTTTAAACGTCTCTTTTGAGTCGTTCTTTATATTCTTATGTTGTTGTGCTATGACTTAACACCCAAATTGTTGGTTCTGTTGCGTAATAAATTTGGGGGTGTTAAAGATTGGTATCAAGAGCTTGAGGTTATAGAGAACTAGGTCGTTTTTCATAAACCTAAACTATAACTTTCTTTTTTTTCGCGCGCTAAGACTCCTCGTGGCCCTCGTCCAAGTCAAGCTTATGATTCCTATTTAAGTACTTATGCACGTTTTAGGTGCATTGCTATTAAAATATTTATATGATATATTAAGATATATATCGATTATCATGCTTATTCGAAAAGCATTGAAATTTTTTTTGCTTTAGTTACACAAAAATGTAATTCATACACATAACAAATATTATCATTCATATTTGGTTTATTATCGATCATCACGCTCGTTCATGGAGCATCGTCATGCATTTGCATATTTGCATAAGTTATTATTTATATAATATTTTTTATATAGTGACCTTATGGAATTATTTTGCGTGATTTACAGATCATCATGGCAAACCTACCTCCTCTTAATCATGTTGCGGATCTTCCTGAAGATGATATGGAAGAGCAACCTGAGCTCGTTCCCGAGCCCGACCATTTAAACGAATTTGCACCTCACCAAATTCCTCAACCAGAGGGTAACATGAATGGATGGATACTCGAAGATGATGAAGAAGAAGAAGAAGAAGAAGATCCAGAGATGGAAGAAGAAATGGAGGAAGAAAATGATGATGATGATGATGCTGAGGTCATCAACCATTATTAGGAGGCTAATCCCCTCAACCTACCACCACCAAATTCAGACACCGAGTCCGAGGATTCAGCAGTTGCTCCTACTCCTAATGATCATGAGCAGGAGGCTGAGGCTAATACTGTTGGCACCATTACTAGGG
>BQNB010128254.1:0-13863 GCA_026074375.1 Tanacetum coccineum | reverse complement strand
TAAAAAGTAGTTGTACTTTTGCGTTTAAAAGTTCATTGTGACTATTTTGATATATATATATATATATATATATATATATTGTTATTGTTACAGCTATGTTATTTATTGAGATTTATTGTATAGCGAGCTTAAATATTGTTGGCGAAGAGATTGAGTTAGATGTTTGTTTTGTTGGAAGCGTAAATTGAAATTCGAAGAGGTTTAGGTTTAGAATGAATGTGTTGTAATATTTGTGGTGTTGTCGAAAATCGATCGGATATTCTTTTGAGTCAATAAAAGATGCACTTTTATAAAACGGATATTTTCATGAGCGAGATGGATAAAAATGGAAAGTCGATATTTTTAGAAAGGTCATGCCAAAATTTTATAAACTTTATAAATGCGTCAAAAAAAATATACTTTTAATGAAGAATAATGTTAAGTGTCGAGTTTAGGTTAACATTTATGGTTATCAAGTCAACTTTGGTGTGTCGGGTCACTAAAAGGCGAAATACACTAAAAGATAAAATACACTAAAAGACTAAATACACTAAAAGATGAAATACACTAAAAGACCAAATATTTTTGAAGATGTTTCAAAATGTTGAGACTTGTCAAAACTTATAACTTTTGAAAGTACGTTTTGAAAAGGATACGCCGTGTCTACTCATGCTCAGATGATCAGCTCTTGCGTTAAGCGTAATTCGTTGTACATCATTCTTAAACGACAACTATATGCTAGAGTTCCAGCGTACCTTGACAATCAGAATACGACTCTGTTTCAGACGCTTGACCTCACGGTCCATGATCTCGACAGGTTCTTTAATGAAGTGGATTTTGTCATCGATTTAGATTTCATCCAGCGGTATAGCAAGAGTTTTGTCAGACATGCATTTCTTCAAGTTAGAGACGTGAAAAGTACGGTGAACTCTACTCAACAACTTCGGGAGTTCAAGTCGGTAGGCAATGGTTCTAACTTTAGCAATGATCTTGAAAGGTCCAATATAATGAGGGTTCAGCTTTTCCCGTTTGCCAAAATGTATCACTCCCTTCCATGGCGATACTTTCAACATGACCTTATCTCCCACTTGAAACTCAAGGGGTTTTCGTCTTACATCTGCGTAGCTCTTCTGGCGATCACAGGTAGCTTGAATACATCTCTTGATTTGAATAATCTTCTTTATTATCTCATGAATGATCTCTGGGCTAGTGAGCTGACTATCTCCAACTTTAGCCTAGCAGATAGGTGATCGACACTTACGCTCATACAACACCTCAAACGGTGCAACCTTAATACTGGTATGGTAACTGTTGTTATACGAGAATTCTACCAATGGTAAATGTCTATCTTAACCTTTTCCAAAGTCGAGTACACAGGCACGCAACATGTCTTCCAATGTTCGAATGGTCCTCTCACTCTGACCATCGGTCTGCGGGTGATAGGTTTACCTAAAATCTTCTGAAGTGATTGCTAAAAGTGGGATGTAAACCTGCTATCATGATCAGAGATGATTGAAATTGGCACTCCATGCCTCGATACTACTTCCTTCAAATATTGTCTTGTCAATTTTTCCATCGAGTCGTCTTCTCTCATAGGTAGAAAATGTACAGATTTAGTGAGACACTCAACGATTATCCAAATCGTGTCTTGACCGGTTGTCGTCTTTGGCAACTTAGTCACAAAGTCCATCATTATGTTCCCTCATTTCCATTGGGGTATCTCTGGTTGAACCAACAATCGAGATGGCTTCAGATATTCAGCCTTAACTTTGGCATACGTTAGGCACTTGCTGACGTAGGTGGCAATTTCTGCTTTCATATTGGGCCACCAATATAACTTCTTCAGGTCTTGGTACATCTTATCCGATCCAGGATGGGTGGATTACTTTGACTTATGAGACTCGTGCATAATCAAAGCCCTCAAGTCACCATAACACGGAATCCAACTCCGGTTGTTCAAACATAATGTTTCGTCAGCACGAGGTTCAAGCTTATTAATCATACCATGCAGGTCTTTGGTTATGAAGTTCTCTTCTTTTCTGGCTTCTGATTGAGCACTCAGAATCTGTTTAGGAAGGTTTAACCCAATAGTCATAACTAAGGCCCAAACTAGCAGTGGCTTAATTCTCTCCTTTTGGCTCAGTGCATCAGCCACCACATTCGCCTTTCCGGGGTGGTATCGAATCTCACAGTCGTAATCGCTCAATAACTCTAACCACTGTCGTTGTCTTATGTTCAACTCTTTCTGATCCAGAATAGGTTGCAAACTCCTGTAATCAGTGAACACGGCACACTTCATACCATATAGATAGTGTCTCTACATCTTCAAGGCAAACACTACTACACCAAGTTCTAGGTCGTGTGTGGTATAGTTCTTCATATGGACCTTGAGTTGGCGGGATACCTAAGCTATGCCTTTTTCCTTTTGCATCAAAACTGCGCCCAACCCTTTATGCGAAGCATCGCAGTAAACCACAAAGTTCTCACTTCCCTCGAGTAAAGCCAAAATTAGCGCACTACACAATTTTGTTTCAACAGCTGAAACGCAGCTTCTGCCTTTTCTCCCTAATCAAACTTTACGCTTTTCTAAGTCAATTTCGTCATAGGCCTAGCGATCTTCGAGAAACCTTCGATGAATCGTCGGTAGTAACTAGCCAAACCTAAAAACTAACGAATCTTGGTTGGTGTCTTAGGTGATGCCCAATCCTTGACTGACTCAATCTTAGCTGGATCAACGTGAATGCCTTCACTATCAATCACGTGACCGAGAAATTATACCTTTGATAGCCAAAAATTGCACTTTGAAAACTTGGCGTACAATTCCTCCTCCTTAAGTAACTTTAAAATTAACATAAGGTGCCCTTCATGTTCGTTTCTGCTCTTAGAGTAGATCAAAATATCCTTGATGAATACGGTTACAAACCTATCCAGGTACGGTTTGCACACCCGATCCATCAAATCTATGAATACCGCAGGTGCTTTAGTCACGCCAAATGGAATTACTTGGAACTCGTAGTGACCATAGCGAGTCCTAAACATCGTCTTTGGGATGTCTTCCTCATGAACTCTGAGTTGGTGATAACCAGATCTCAGGTCCATATTAGAGTAAACTCTTGACCCTTAAAGTTGATCAAACAAATCGTCGATTGTCGAAAGTGGGTATCGGTTCTTCACAGTATGTTTGTTTAGTTCACGGTAGTCGATACACATCCGAAAAGATCCATCTTTATTTTTGACAAACAAAACCAAAGCTCCCCAGGGTGAGGAACTAGGCCTTATAAATCCTTTGTCAGAAAGTTCTTGCAACTGAGTGGATAACTCTTGCATTTCGGCTGGTGCTAATAGATACGAGGCTCGTGCTATAGGTGCATCACCAGGTACTAAGTCGATTTAAAATTCAACTAGTCGAGCAGGTGGTAGTCCAGGCAAGTCCTCTGGAAAGACTTTTAGAAATTCTCATATAATTGGTACGTCCTCAAGTCACTTCTCCTCCGACTTGTCCTCAGCCCTCTTGGATGTAACTTGCGCTAGATAAACTTAACATCCTTTCTGTATATACTTTTGGGTCTTCATATACGATATGATATTCAGCTTCGACTTACATCCGCCTTCATAAGCATCACCTAAGATTATTAACATATCATCTCCATAAGGGATACAAATGATCTTCTCGTCACAAACGATAACCGCGTGGTACTTTGCCAACCAGTTCATACCGATAATGACGTCGAAACTACCTAGTTCTACAGGCATTAGGTCAATGTCGAACGGATGACCTAATAATCCTAACATACAGCCTCTAAGGATAACATTTGTTTCTAAAATTCTTCCATCGGCAATTTCTATGGCATAACTAGTGTCTAAAGTGGATGGTGCAACATCAAGCAAGGCACTAAAGGTAGACGACACAAAACTCCTATCGTCATAAGAATCAAATAATATAGAAGCATAACAGTTAATAAGAAGGAACGTACCCGTAAAGACGTTGGAATCGGGGTTTGCTCCTCCTCATCCAATGGCATAAACCTTTCATGTAGCTTCATTGCTCCCAGTCTTGTTTCCAGTCTTGTTCCTATGGTTTTGATTTCTCAACTTAGGACAATCCTTCCTAAAATGTCCCGGCATTCCACACTCATAACAAACAACACCAGGCTAATTCCCAACTAGAGTCCTTTGAGTGGTTGGAGCAACAATGACCGTACAATCCCCAGTCATGTGACCAACCCTCTTACGGTTTCCACATTTCATGGTACATAGCCCTTCATGGTGCAACCTGTACTTGTTGTAGTAGTTAGAGACCCAACATACCCCTTTCTCTCATTATTTTTGGTCGTGTAAGCTCTTGCCACATTCTGGCCTCCAACATTTTGTCGCTTGAAAGCTGGTTATTGTCCATGGTTGTCCCTCGAGTTGTTGTCAAAACTTCTCTTGTTTTTAGCATTTCTAGCATTACCCTTCAGTTTCTGATCCATTAGATTGTTAGCAACGCAGATCGCATCTTGAAGTCTAGTGGGCTCAGCAGCGATCACATTCTCCTGGATATTATCAGGCAAACCCCCAATGAATCTCTCGACCTTATCCTCCACATTCGGGACCATTCTAGTACACAACAGAACCAATTTTTGAAATCTACTGATATAAGCAGTCAAGTCATTTCCTTTCACAGTCAAGTTCCATAACTCAGCCTCCATCTTTTGAATTTCGTTTCTCGGGCAGTACACCTTAGTCATCAACTTTATAAGTTCTGTCCACTTCATGATATATGCAGCCTCAAACCCAATCGCTCTCTTATGTGAGTTCCACCACGTCAAAGCACTGTTCAGTAGTGTGCATGTAGCATACTTTACTTGGTACTTTTGTGGAAAATTATTAATGTGGAAAACCGTATCCATCTTCACGAACCAACGAGTCAACCCAACTACTCCTTCCGTTCCATTAAAGTTAAGTGGATGACACTTCAGGAAGTCTTGATATGTGCACTCTTGAGCAACAGGCATAAAACCTCCAAAGTTATAACTATTTCCTCCTCTGTTCCCATTACCATTTCCATTATCGTTTCTATCTTCATTTCCATTATTATTCACTCCTCTATTTCCGTTCACTCCTCTATTTCCATTTCCTCTATTTCCATTTCCTCCATTTCCATTCACTCCTCCATTTTTGTTTCCTCCTCCATTTCCACCTTTATAGTCATCACCATTTTTGTCTTCCTGCTTACCCCCACCTTCCACAAGGGGTTTAAGATTTCTGGCAGCATCGCGAGCTTCTAACGCTTCTACTACTCGATGAGCAATTAGTTTGTTAACCGCTTTACGTGTCATCGTCGCTCCAGATCGTGTGTTAGGCATTGTCCTACAACATAAAAATACACCACACGATGAGATTGTATGTAATAAGAGATTATTAACGGGGTTCAATAAAAATAAAGGATTTCATCACATGGAAACACACAATAAAATAAATTCATAATAATGCCACGATTTAGTAATAATGCAATATGCAACGAGTAAATGAAAATAGCATTAGATTAAGAACATCATAACATAGAATAATAGATATTAGATTTCATATCACCAAATGTCAACGATTACATCACGGTTTCCAAAAGATAGGATTTACAAATCCCTAATAATACGCTACTACTAGATACTATGGATCAATACTAGAACTATCATGAAACAATCTAAGGATGGTAGCCTAAGTGCCTCCTAGCACAATCCTCGAGCCTAGCAATCCTCATGCAATTATAAAATTGGAAACGTCAAATCTGCCTCATCTCTCTACGAACACGCAACTCCCTCCGCTGAAGTCGGGTAACTCTCTGACTCGCAACATCCAACGTGCCTCTAAGTATCGTATTATTCCGCTCCACTCACTGATCCTCTTTGACAGAACAGCACTCTGCTGACCCGTCACTACAATCCTGTGTCGCTGATCCCTCTGAATGCCTTAATAACCTGAACTCGATAAACTAGGATCTCCACAGTGTGATCATCAAATCTCTGTACCAGGGCTCCCAATGTCTTATAAGTACCCTTCATAGCTCCCTCCTCCCGAGCAGGCTCAGGGATATCATCTGACACCGTAGAATACGTAACCCTCTCAACTCTAACCTCAACCAGGCCCTTCGCACTCGTCTTGACCTCCTCGTGAGCAACAGTCTCAACCACAACCCTAGCATCTATCCCCTCAGCTCTAAGACCATCCGCATATGCAATACACTCATCAATCTCTGCCTGAATCTTAGGGTCAATATCAGGCTCTGAGTAAGGCTCATCACTACCCCTAATAATAAGATCATCCCTCAAACTAGTCTCTCTAGGTACAAACGACTCAGAACTCTTATCCGAACAATCCTCTAAATCTGTCGCATAATCAGAATCCTAATCCTCTTAGGTGGTGGTAAAAGATCAATATCAGTACAGACGTGGTAAGGGACCTACTCCTCTTGCGAGAAAGACCCGCAAAAGAAAAATGAGATGGTCTCTTGGTAGTAGCAGCAGATAAATGAGGAATACTCGGTATTGATGAACATCACTAATGACTAGATCTCATACCTGATGGTAGTACTAGTGATGAATGATCTGAAGATGAATGACCAGATAAAGAATCGGATAGGTATTCTAAAGAAGAATCTGATGGCGTCTCTGATGATGAATCCGATGGTGAATCTCTCGATGAATCATCAGAAGTGAAGTATAAAGAAGTAGTAACAGAATGTCTCACCGGCAAAGAAATTGGTAGTAGCGGCAAACCCTCTTCCTCGCAGTCATAACTGTAGTACGTGTCCTTTAGGATGGTTTGGGCGGTACGGATCGTACCTGTTCGGATATAGGCTTTCCGGGTGTAAGAATCATAACTCGGCAAAGAAGTGCTCTAGTAGCTAGAGGTGATCTTTGGGTAGAAAGGGTAATCTCAGTAAATGGTGTACCATAGGTGGGTGATTGTGGTGTATCATGTGTGTTACTGTCTGAAGAATCATTAGTCGATGATATGAATGGTGAAATAGCTGGTAGTGGTGGTATATGATTTGATGACGGGTCCTCGGATGGGTCAGACTACGTATTAGATGCGGGTGAGTAATCAAGTGATGCGAGTGTGTAATCTAAAGATGGTGGTATAATAGGTGAAATAGTAGTATCTCAGTGTGTGTCAATGTGGTATCAACATGAGTAGTAGGTGTGGTGCTTGGGATGTTGGTAGGGATAGTGCCAAACAAGATAACTCATCCAGCTGGTGTCCCTACACTCTCCTCTAACGAATCTAATGAAACTAAGATAACGGAGATGGCCATGACCCGCACAAGCAAAAATTTATATAAATTTCCTTTATATCAACCGTGCATGATGTAGGAAAAATGAATGAATGAATAACCATCTAATGTAGTGTCGCGAAATGAAATGCAATATAATTATAGTAATATCAGTTATACTTAGTATTTAATTATATATTACATATACATATTAAGTATACGTAAGATTACGTAAAGCACATATAATCACGTAGGAGCACCTACTGGTTATAGACCAGACCTAGTTATACTACCTGGTTCTCTATAACCTTGGCTCTAGATACCAATCTGTCACACCTATGAATAGGGTCCGTCAGAATAAGCATCCAGGGGCGTGACTTTCAAGAATATCTTAAGTACAAAGCATAAAGAACGACCTCTAAGGGTACGTTTTGAAAATAAACACCATTGCATTAAATTAAATTATTAATAAGGTTTTACATCGATCAAACCAAGGATTCAAGAGTTAAAATGTGGAAGCTTAATTGAGTTTCAACAACGGTATTTAAAGACATAGATAAATCATAAATAAGTTCTGGAAATCCGGTCCGGGAAAATAGACTTCACATAAATCAAGCAACGACATCCAAGCTAAGTGATGTGTCGTTGTGTGGTGTATATTTTTATGATTCAAGTTTTAAATTTATATTTTGCTGAATAAACCAAAAACAACACTTTAACGGACAGTGTACCTGATCGGTAGTAGTTTCGTGGTCAGTAGGGTGTCGAACACTTGAAGCGATGTTAAATCTATCAATTTATTAGTATCTTGGTTGTCTAATCTATGTTAATTCTATTCTATTCTAAACCTATGTCAGTCCTAGTCCTAATTCTAACGGGTAAAAAGGAGGTTTCAGCCTGAGAGACTGGCACGGTTTGGTTGGTGACTACAATCAATTCAAGGCACTTTAACCCATGCAAACAAATTAACAAAAGATAAAAGAGCGGTTGAGCAAAATATAAGAAAACTGTATTAACCATTATTAATCTGATTAGAACGTTGGTTTGTTTATTAAGTGCAATGATTGCTTCTCTCGAGGTGGCATATCATTCTTAAGACTTAAGCATTACATCATCCTAAGACCTAGACACATAATTCTATCATAATTAAAGCATCCACATAAAGTATCCTTATTTTCTAATTATAATCTATCTTAGGAATTAAGGCAATGGTGATCTTGTTAAACCCTAGCTCATAGAGACTTTACCCACTTACTGCTTAACGGCAATTTATAAACTAGTAGTCCACTTGTCCAACTATCCAATGGAATCAAAACGTTATTTGTTGAATTATCTAGGTTCACCTGCTAGTCAACTTATTTACTAAACCAAAGGCAATATCCGATTAACTAGTTAAGCCAGAAGCGTATCCTTAGCACAGATTTAGAAGGACAATATTTATGATCCTATAATTCTAGATGTATAAATTACTATATAGAGAGCTATCCTAGACTCTAGATTACTTGGTTCGTATCACTAGATCCAGTTGAATGATAGGTCGCATACAAAAGCACGTAAACAAGTATAAATTGATAAACATAAACAAGCATTCAACAATAAATCAAGAAATCGAGATAAACAATACCAAACATTCAAATCTTCATAATAATGGCTAATACCCGAAGGTATTGGCCTTCAAACATCATAATAATTACAAAAGCAATTATTTAGCCAAGGTAAACTAACCGAGTTAACGAATGATACCAAAAACTGAACGTTTACTTAAGTATATGGAATTACACGTTGTCTCCTATGGAATTGATAGCGTTGCTCGACCTCTTCTGCTCTTTTTTTCCTCTGAAAATCGACTTTTATGGTTTAGGTATCGAGAATTTGATTTAGCACACTTAAAACTCGTTTTTGAGTATTCTACTTATACTGTCTGGAAGTTGATTCGATACGGCGTATCCAAGTTGTTCGATACGGCGTATTGGAGGTTTCTTAGAGTAGGGACCACGCTTGATATCTTCCAGAATATTCACATACTATATCTTTAATACGGCATATTGGTCTTATCTGGATACGGCTTATTGAGCTTGTTTCCTTCGTGGTCTTTGGTAAGTGCAGGCACGGATACGCCGTATCTTCCTTGATGGATACGGCGTATTGGTAGTCAGAATCATTAATCTTCATAATATCTTTGTTTAAGCTCCATAATGCGCGCCTTTTGCTAATATTCACCAAGTACTCCATAATTACTGTAATTCTCAAATATAAATGATTAAGTGATAATTCTTTGCAATAACTATACAAAATGGGTTAATAACATAGGAAAAATGATGCTATAAAATAGACATTATTTGATGTCATCACTAAGCACCTGAGAAAACATGCTTAAAACTTCAACATAAAGTTGGTGAATTCAAAGGTTTAGTTCAAATATTATTAGTGTGGACCACAAGATTTCAAAACGTATGTGACAGTTATCGGAGATACAACTTCACATAAAGAGGCATTTACGTTGCACTAAGCTTATGACATCAAGGCTAATAGTGGAAAGTGGCATGTATACTGCCATATAATGCTTGCCTTTACAGGTGTCCGACCAAAGACCACCTAACTAGTTTCGACATGATATACATTCGTTGGTCTGCACAGTCCGTCAAGTACCCGACTAGTAAGAATTACCAAACCCGGATGGGGATTATTAGTCCTAATAGATCTATTTATTCACTCGCGCTTACTTAACCAGTCATTCGGTTAAAGGTAATTCCATAAGCACACCAATGGCCACTGCCAGAATAGATGCTGATGTACAAGGCACTCTAACCGATCAGAAGAAATATTATAGCATAATATGAGGGCTCATGTATCTCACAACTGGTAGACCCGACATTGCTTTTACCACCTTTGTATGTGCTCATTATCAGGCGCGACCTACGGTCAAGCATCTCAAAGAGGTCAACCTGATTTTTTGATAATTGAAAGAGACTTAAAATATGGGCCTGTAGTATTCGAAGGATTCTGGCTTCAAACTAATTGCATATTCAGATGCAGACCATGCAGGGTGTCATGATGACTACAAAAGTACACTCGGAGTTTAAGTACTTACAATTATGTTAGGCGACACAAGTTAGAGAGCTTGGAGTTCAAAATGTAAAGATTGTACTACGTGATAATCGACGGAAGGTACAGTCTGAGTATGTATCGTAATCTGCTTGCTGTGCTCAAGTTATCTTAACGAGGACACAACTTTTGGACAAAGGATACAGATTCAACAAAATTCCAATGTATTACGATTCAAAGAGTGCTATCGCCTTATCATGCAATCTGGTTCAGCACTTGCGTACTAAGCATATCAACATCTGGTACCATTTTATTAAGGAAGACATTAATCGGGGAACAGTTCACACATTTTACCCTAAAACTAAAGTGATTTTGTTACTTTGTTAGGAGCGAATACCAACTTTACTGATCTATTTACCAAAGTCTTCCAAGGAAGATATTGAGTATTTAGTTATCAAATTGGTATGCGAGGTTGACTCGAATAGAGTGGACCGTCTCAGAAAACTATCTTCTTGAAGAGATCGTTCATCAAGAATATGTAATAAATTTTCAAAAACGAAAGTAAATTTGATGTGTTTCGAATGCCTTTATTAAATATTTATAAGACTGAGATTACCGTATATTAGATGGCAAAAGACCAAGAGTCAATGTAATAACCCACGTGTGTAGTACACTTTGTAGTCAATGACCCGAGTCGTACACTAAGCGTATTATGCGTAGTGTCAAAGTAATCAAGTGCAAACTAACATTTAAACAATTGTGAGATATCGTGACTACTCTGATCTAATTCTCATATATATAAGTGGTCTCGGTACATAGTTACAGATCTTGACTTAGGACTTTAAATTTATAGAATTGAATATTGCTCTTCAGAAAACGTATTTCACAAATTAAATTGTTTTAACCTTAAGACTTTATGTTTAGTTGAACTTGATTATGTATTCACTCAAATAATCCAAGTTACTATTATATTCAAATCTTATTTGTTATCAAATTTAACTGCTTAAGCATGGATTTCTCATCACAGATGATAATGATATATGAGAAATCTTAAAATATATAAGATTCACACGGGTGTTTCGAACCATATACCGGGTGAGTATTATATCAAATGTCTGATAAGATATATATTATGTTCAGGATTATAACATAGCATAAGATAACAAGATCATAATTTATAAACATAAATAAAACCAAATGCTTATTCATTATATTATTTTCACTGAGTAGTCATGAGAGATTTAGCCTCTCATGGCTATGAAGTTCATAACAAAATTAAAGGGAATAACAAGAAACATACTATATCCGAGGTAAGAATATGGATCAAAATTCTCCCCGTAACAAGTATGGAATCGAAATACAACCTTTTATTCTTATAAAATCTATGATACTCTTCTTCGTTCTTCGTAGTTTGATCTAAATCTTCAAGGTTTATGGTGTTTTTGGGTTGAATAATTGGAGATATGATTGTTGAGAGATCTGAAGTGAAGTGAGGAATGGATGAAATGTGTGAAAATTCGGCCACTATTTATAGGCTAAGTTTGGGGTAAAAGTGCGGCGCACACAAAAGTTTGTGCGGCGTACTTGGTGATTAAATGCGAGGGGAATTTAATGTTTATTGAGAAGTTCGGCGCACAAAAATATTTGTGCGGCGTACTTGGGGTATAAATGCAATATTCATTTATTTGACTTTAATTCTTGAACTCGTTGAGAAGTGTGGTGCACATGGGGTAAGTGCGGTGTACTTATGCCTTTTTCAGCTTTTAGTTTTTTTCCATTATTCTAACTTTCTTTCCAATAATCAAAAACACTTGAACTTTATTTCCTTTGAGCTCGGGATGACTTCAAGTAAACCTGCATGTAATTTATGCTATTATGTATCGAAAGTTCATGAGAAATGATAAAATATATATAAATAACGCCGCTAAAAACATGTACAATTTAGGCGTTATCAAATCCTTCCACACTTAGCTGTTGCTTGCCCTCAAGCAATATAAAGCGAGAAAAACAAGATCATTTATCATGACTTGGAGAAAGATTTAGATTTTACAAGTGTTTACTGGTTTAGATAACTTTTCAGGCACAGACACAGAACATAGCACCTCATAAGAAAATGTGTTTGATTTTTTTTAAGTCACTCAAGCCACTCAGATAGGGTTTTTAATTGTAAAGTCACTCAGATGCGCAGACATAATCTAGACAGCTACCATAGGCTTATACTTGACACATAAATATGACCGAAGGGCGGAACTTGAAATTGATGAAGGAGAATAGCATACAGAGATCTATTATGCCGAACTTAAGCCTTTAACTTTGAACTTTTATTTCTTCTATATATATATATATATATATATATATATGTATATGTATATGTATATGATCGATATTTAGTTTTATAATATACTATATATAATAATATATATACACATACATTTTTCAAACATACATATACACATACATACCATCTTATATATATATATATATGTATATATATATATATATATATATATATGTATATGTATATGTATATATATATATATATATATATATATATTATACTTAAGGCTTGGCACAAAACTTCATTTTGAGCAATTTTCTTTAATCTCTTATACTTCAGCAATTAGCATTAAAAGGGAGTGCTGCAAGAACTTTCGAGATTTATTTCTCCTCATAACATATGATTTTGCTTATGAATTAATATGGATTTAGTCTAGTAAATGATGATCAAGCACAAGTTCTAGAGCTTCTAAATTACCGTCTCACTCATATATAATTTTCAACCAATACCATTGCCCTAAAAAAGGTGACAAATTACAAATACACAACCGTAATGACGGATGAGACAATTACAATTGCATTTAAACCTTAACTCGAACAAGTTAAAGGCATCAATTATCTTAGGTACCAAAGGTGGGTACCCGAATATATTCTAAGGCTTAAATTTCTCACAATTTAGTAGATTGGTTTTGTGCTAGTTATAGTGTCAATCCGGGTGGATTTGCCTTACTAAAAGCATTTTTTTTATATTGAAAGCATATATTAATTTTTAATATTTTTAAGATTTGCATTAAAAAAAATTATAGGGAAAACAGGGAGGGATATGATTAATTTTTCCTATTTGGATCACCTCCACACTTCAGTTGAACATTGCCCCTAATGTGATAACTGTTAACTAGAAAAATAGGGAAAATTATGGAAGAGCGGTACTTCCTGGGGCATAGAGAATTGTAGCTTGCATGAAAGCTATCTTTGAGCATACTCTATAATTTTTCAGATTTGAGCTATAATACCTGCATAAAAGTAAACACACAAAAGTACACAAAAAGAAAATATTTTTGTTTTTAAGAGAAATTAATTAAAGGAAATGAGTGGAATTATACAGAGGAGAGACTCCTCCACACTTAAGTAAAGCACGGGTCACCTCCCAAGAAGCGCTTAATTTTTAAGAGAGTTGATTCGTTAAAATCACACACGTAATAATTAAATATATAATATGATGGAAAATTACCAAATTACCCTTGAGGACAAAGGTAAAAAGGAAAATCTTCACAAATATATATATAATATAATATGTATATTAACCGGGA